>NIPQ01028798.1:0-15025 GCA_002806875.1 Lepidotrigona ventralis hoosana
TTAGTCAAAATATTAAATGGCCTGAACGACAAGTGAGGCAAAAATGGCTTGGCACGGAAACGTGTTAATTGCTAGACTTCTCACGATCTCGTGGCTCGTAACGTGGCGTTGTTTATGGGAACCTGGAGGATGAATCGCGAGTCGCGATTCGCTTCAGGTGAAAGAGGGGAACGCGATAGGTAGGCGGAGAAATCGATGATACCGCTCGAGTTCGGCTGTATAATGGATGCTGTCGCTCGGTCGACCTTGCGTCGAAACATCCGTGTATAATTCGAGTAATCGAATCTATCGGGCTGTTTAATTCCAATTGGCAAAGGAGGTAAGATCGGTGGTAAGATGGCAAAAACCTGCCTCATGGAAGGCAGGCAGTCATCTTCTGCCAGTCACTCGCCGAGATTTTTAGTTTCTCTTCGCTTTGGTTCCAAGTTGCAATTTAATAGCGTTCGGACGTTAAGAGCGTAATATACCTGGCCTCCGAACGATTAAATCATTTTATTGCTCGCTGATGACTCGGAAGTACGATCGTAAGATGAAATCACGCGAGCTTTTTCCCCTCTCCCGAGAGAATCGTCTCGATCTCGAAGCTTTTTCTCCCGTACGATCTCCTGCTACGTACACTGTCTGCTGTGAAAGAGATTCTCGATTCTCATAAGCTCGAGCTCGATATCGCTGCGATGCCGTATTGGACAAAAATTGCAGGATAAGAGAAGTCGATAGGGGAGGAAGAAGCTGAAGAAGCTGACCGGTTTGGCCCCTTTGTGGCGAGGCTCGCCGCGGGAATAACAGATCACAGACAGGAAACGGCGATAGCCGCGCGTGCGCGAGGATTGCCAGCGAGCGCGCACCGCCAACTTTATAACATTTCACGAACCGGAAATGCAATATGGCCGGTGCACGTGGGCAGCCGGTACACGCAGAGATAGGAGGCGAGCAGCGTAAAAGCGGCGGCCGATGTTTCGCTTCTCCCCGTGAAATGAATAAAAGATGCTGAGCCGGCAGCATCGCTTACTCATTAACGTTCCTGGTGCTCTGCTCGCATGTGTGTGCGTGTGCGTGCGTGTGCGTGTGTACTCGCACCGCGTTGGAATTTAAGAAGAACGCGTGGGCGACACTCGGTGCTCTCTTCACCACGTAATACGAATGCATGTGTAATTCTGGTGCGCGCCGGTTGCGTGAAACCATGCGCATTTAGGGTTAACGAGCCTCTTAACGAAACGCGCTCGCGTTCGTTGATGGATCGTTTTCGGCAATTGGACGCGAGAGAATTGGTCTCACGGACTGGTGTTTCGGAAGAGGGTTCTCGTTCTTGGAGGCGCGAGGAGGCGCTTCGATTTCGTTGAAGAATAATCGAATACCTAATAATCCCTCGAGCGTCTTCGCTCCGGGGGAATGGAAATGAATTACGGCGTTGGACGAGGCAGCGAGAATGCGAGCTCACGTTGTCAGTGACTGAGAGAAGCGAGAGAATCGAGACACGCGAGGTCGATCGATAAGAGCACGAAGCGTAGAATCGAAAGTGTCCCTTTGTCCGATCTGAAAGGACTCGTGATGTCGCGGTGAAAATGCTTCCGCTCGAATCCGCTTCCATTAAACATGGAAGATCTTATCTGTTCTGCTGTATCTCTTCTCGCAAGAAGTCGACTCGTTCGTCGTATTTCACTGATTATCCCCATTAATTAATTCTCCCGTGTTCGGCAAAGGGAAACTGACCCTCCGGCGAGAAATAAAATTGAAATCTTCTTTTACGCTCCAAAGTATTTCCCCTTATTCGGCGTATAAAACGAGAATCACGAAAGATTAGGTTATAAAAATTTGGCGACCGTAGCGTCTTGCATCTCGCATATTAATATAATGCTGGGTTTCCAAGAAGATGACAACTCTCTTGAACGTCTTCAACCTCGAGAGTATATATTTTACGAAAGTTCCTATATAATTTCACAGGTATTTCTGCACGACTCAACATTGTCCACTATTACCGTAATATTTTCATATATTCGTAGTAATATAAATTCATATTACAGCGCGATATTACGATACTCATGTTGCAGCATGATATTATTTACAATACATAATATACAATCCGCGACATCGTTAAGTAAAGCAGGTGTTTCGATTTTTAAATGAGATTGTATGATACTAGCCACGTGCAAAACGTCGCAAACGAAGAGGAAAATGTTTTCAAAGTCTCTCGCTTAAGAGATGCTCGGCAGTTTCAACAAGCGATGCTCGAGGCTCGTTAAGAGGAAAACAGTGGGAGAGAAGGAAGCGCGTAAAATAAAGACTGGAGTCTCTCGCCGAAAGAGCATAAATCCCGGTTTATAATGATCGCCTGCAAGCACACGTGTGTCCGCTCGAGTGAAGCTCGCCGCGCGGATGAATGAAACTCTTTGACGAACACGTTCTATCCCCGTAGCTATTTCTTTCTTAGGTTCACTGTTATCGTAATGCCGTTGCCAGTTGTCGTCGTTGGTGTTCCACGTTGCCGTGGCGTAGGAAATTGCTGAACTTTCGTGTCAAAGAATGCACGACTCCGTTTCTCCCTTTTTATTTAATCGACTCATTAGGGGTTCATTCGCTGTTCACCGGGAGTGCCAGTTATTTGTCCTCGTCTGAAGTGAAATGGAATTCTACCGCGGCCTGCACTTAAACGATGATAATCGTAAGATCATTTTGTACTGTGTCATCAAAGAGACAGAATCTTGCCCACGTGGTAAGCGACGTGAACTGGATAAACTCGTTCCCTCCGGTTCTACGACTACGGCTGATCTTCACGACGAAATCGATCAGAATCGTCTGACAATCGTTGGGTCGTTAGACGAGACTAGGCTGCACAGCGAGGAGATTTAAATGAGATTTAGCGTGGGCGATCTACTTAGCGGCGACAGCTTCTGTATTTCCTGGCGTGGCGCGGCGATATCGCGCCTTCTACGGTCTAAAGAGTAATGGTGGTGGTCGATCGAGGGCCGATCTTGCCCCAGCTATCTCATGTTAGATATCTCACTTGGCTGTGCCTTGTCGCGCGCGAGGCTGCAGAATCGAGCTTGGAGCACTCGAGTCTCTTCGGGTCGCGTGGGCGAACGAACGAGTATCGAGTAGCCGGTCACGGTCGTTTATTCCGCGTTATTAGGCGCGCTGCATTAAGAGTAGTTTAATAAATTCCACTGCGCCGACGACTGTCGCAGCTCTTCCGTTCACTTACGAACGTATTTCGGTTCGTTTCTGCAACCGGAAGCGAGCTCCTCTCGGCGATATACGATTGGATGACTCAATCGAAGAACGGCGATGAAGCGTCTTCGTGTTGCTTGCTTTGAAAAATGACGAATTTGAACAATATATCGTCGGGCGCTTGGCTTTTTGAAAAAAATTATCGAGAAATATCGTTCCGTCGGTATTTGACAGCCCGAAGTGATCAAGTCGATCCTTCTTAAGTTTCATCTGCGAGATGATTCCACTCGAAAAGTGACGCGTGTGGTGCATCAGGATCGTAACAGCGTGCCTCCTCGGTATTTCGAGGTTCGCCGTTTCCAAACAGCAGGTGATATCTCACTGATAGCCGGTAAAAAAGGGGTTCTCGATGCGAGGGGGCTGAAGTTGAAGAAAGGCCCGGGCCATCTTCACGTCCATCAAACGTATATATCGAGCCACAATGGAGAACGATGGGGATCCATTGTTGCCAGACCTTTGAGAGGCCTCTCTTTCGCCGCACTCGAGGAAGAAGCGTTGTCTTGATTATTCGTTAAATGGATCCCTTTCTCGAGTGGATGCCACTTCAATCGAAAGGAAATGTTTGTTATCTTTAGATTCGCAGAGTCTACGCGACAACGTCGATTATTCTACACTCGTTATACTCTACACACGGTATTTGAGTCGTAAAATTAGAGACAAAGTCGTGCCGATGATTAGGATTGATCAGTGCTTGAAAGTATGAAAGTTTCCCTGTCAGGGCAGAACCGAAGCAGAATCTTTCGTTTTCGAAGGAAGGCGGGAGGTGGAAATTTCGGAGAGAACCACTGGCTGCCTGAAACTTATCCCTCCCGTCATTGTCTTCGCGATCCAACGTTTCCAACAATGACAGTCCCGATGAATTCCATCACGAATCTTATTCCCAAGCGGTGCGTGTCTGGACAGCTTACAATAGGCAGTCAGCAGCCAGCAGCAACCTCGGAAGGACGTTCGACATCTCGCTGTAGTATTCTCGGGACGTATGACGATCACGTAACTCATTTCCTACACGATAACGTCATCGTGGAATTTCATTATTGAAGAATCGATTGGGGGATCGCGGAGCCGCGAATCTTTCTGTCCTGGTGAACACGAATGACGGCTGCCATCAAAGGGCCGATGATTCACACGTACGGTGGTTCTGTGCAAATTAATGTGCACACGGTAATGCCGTTCTCTCCGCTCGCTGTCGTCGATTTTTACCGGATCGTTGTTTCGCCTCTTTCGGAGTCGAACATCGTTGGAAATTTTATATTATTCGAGGCTTCCAATGTTTTCCATCTTTCTTAAAATTCGCGAATTCGTCTGACGCGTTCCACTAACCTGTGGTCATCTCTGCATTTCCACGTAAAGTGTAGGAGCGTAATTATACAACTGGAGGCCAGGTACGATTCATAAATCGCGTCATCTACAGAGTCACGATGACTCGCGCGGTTACAAACATCTCTTATAAATAGAAACGTCAGGTCGACGGAGAACGCCGGGGCGGTCGAAGGGATCGCGTAACTTCTCTTACCTTGCGACGAGAGGGCAGAGAGAGGCAAAACAAGAAGACGAAGTGGCGAAGGTAAGGGGCCAAGAGTAACGATAGAAGAAAAGAAGGGACAACCAGCGAGGATATTTCATCACGCGACATCTGCATATTCCTATATCAAGAAGCGATTCTTGAGAGAGAGAGAGGGGGAGAGAGAGAGAGAGAGAGAATCGAAGAGAAACGCAAAGCAAACGTCGAAAAGCATTGGAAGAGGGCGGAGTGGGGCATAAAGTATCCGTGGAACGATCGTAAAGCATGTGATATCATCTTCGTGGCCGACCGCCAGTTGGGGGCTTTGTCTCTTTGTGAGTTGTGTCGTTGCATTGTCTTCCGGCCGTTCTTTATGGGCCCCGAATCTTCGGCTGCGCGCCAATAGCGCAAGAAATCGAAGGGCAGAAGCGTGCGTGCCTTTCTTTTCCGTTTGCAGTCGCGTGGACCGAACGCGGTGGCTCTTCATTTTCTTAGCTCCCGCCGATGCAAATCAGCTCTCCTTGCTAGAACGTTTCTTTACTAGAACCTTCGTTCGTTTGTTATTTTATGCATTCGCGAGAGAGAGAGAGAGAGAGAGAGAGAGAGAGAGAGAGAGAGTCTATACCTACTTGGTTTTAGCCGTCTCGGTTGGAAATTTCGTTTGAACCAAGAATGACAATTTTTGCCTTCTCCTGCGATTTCCAATGTTTTTTTGGTATCCGCGCTCTTCCTGTCGATTAATTCGCGATTCTCGGCAGTAAGCACACCGTCTCTCTCGTAGTGCTTACTGTGCGCCGAGCACAGCTTATCGAGCAGCGACATCGCGAAAATTCGCATTTCAAGCGGAAATTATGCGCTCTCGAAAATCCGCGATGCGCGCGTCGTCGCAGTGGCGCGTTTGATCGGGCGGATCCATTTGAAAGTTAAATGTCCCGGCAGGAATGGGAATTTCTTGCACTCTCGATGCTCCTCTGTCCCGTGGCTTCGCGCATATATGTGTGTGTGTATGTGTGTAGCACACGTTGCATTCAGATCCGCGCTCTCTATCCGTGTTCGTGCTCGCCTTTCCTGCGTTTCCATCAATCCGTCTTGACATGCAAATAATTTCGTGGAAAAAATCGAGCCAGCCATGCGGCCACGACGTTACAATTAATCACGTGACCGCGGCTACGGCCGCAACACCGCGTCCGGCTACCGAAGTCACAATTTGTTATGGCTGACAGGGTCCACGGTCCCGGGAGCGCATCGACAATGCGCGCTTTTTCTCCTCGAGCCGTCTGTTCGACCGATCCTTCGTTCGATCGTTTCGAGCCGGCCGTGTCTCCTTCCTTTCGAGAGCTGATTTTCAAAGATCTCGTTGAATCCTCAAGGGACGCCGATCCAGTGGCGTACGCGCACCGAATTCTCCAACACGTTCTCCACTCTCGAGAGCCACTAGAGATGACTTTCTGAAATATTTAGTCGAGCGTGTCGTGCTTATGCCACGGAAAGTGGAACGAAATGTTTCAGAGTTGACCTGAGAGATTGGCAGATGAAAACTCGATACAGTTGAGATGGACAATTTGACGTGACATCGTACAGTATAGTCCGAGTGACTTTTGCGACGGTGTTCTAACCTGTGGCGGGTGTTTGCTCGTCTCCTCGAAAGTTTCAGATTTACAATATTCGACATTCATCTATATTTGACGTACGTGCGCAACGTGCTACGCTTCAGAGGAATCCTTTGTCAGACTCGGAAAAGAAACAAAAAAAAAAAAAAAANGGTGAATCGTCGATGCGTGCGTTCCAACTTGCAATAATCGCGATATAATAAAGGCGGGTAGCGATCTGTAAATGGAAAAATTTCCCGACTCTCCTCGCCTATCTATGCGAGAGCAGCTCGCCGGTGCATACGTGTGCATCGACGTGCATCCTGCAGACGTATGCAACATTGACCCGGACATGGCCCTTGCTACCGCGTGCATGCATATTGCGGCCACTCGAATACGCTCCGCTCTCTCACAGAGCATAAAAACAAAAAGCATAAAAACAAAAAACAGAAAGAGAGGAGAACGAAAACCAAAGAAAAAAGTCGCCTGACTATGTATGTATGTATGTATATATATATCTATAAACGGCGAGAGTTTGTGGACTGTAGACGATAAAGTTCTGTGTTCACTTGGTCCGCGGAACGGTTGCGGATATACGAGCACAAAAGTCAGTACTCGCGCATGTACACGCGTGCATCTGCCTCGTACCATTGTATACACTGTTTTCTCAGAATATCGTCACGAATGTCCAGCCCAACGATTGTCTTCAGATCGGACAATGTCTGATTGACACTTGGGAATATTGACCAGCGTGGGCGAGCTTATAGAAATATTCCGTCAGAGGATTGACTGGTGGATCCGAAATTTATCGGCAATTATGGCAGCCGTTCTCTCCGGCTTGCTACGAGAGAGAATGTTCGCTCTTCCTCTTGGTTGAAGCAACGAGAACGTCGTTTGTTTTAAATATAAAATTTATTAAAGCTTCTTTAAAGATATGTGATTAATGATTAAATCGTTTCAACTTTTAACGAGCCATTGATACATCGTTTTCATTTCAATCTGTTTTTTTTTTGTTTTTTTTTTTTCGAACTAAATCAAAAGAACTCGATTATATTCTCGTTACTCGTACTCCTAGTTTTCGTCATTCGTTTTTCGAAATTCCAGCAGCACGAGGGAAAGCACGGTAACGTTGAATCTCGAGATCTGTCGATGGAATAGCCGGGATTTCCACGGTGACGGTGTTCATTAATCACCGCGCCGGTCAATAGCAATAATTTAAATATTGACCGAGCCCCCTGTGTACGGTTGTTGTACGCCGTATGAATGCGTGCGTGCGCGGAGCGGAGCGGAGCACGCTCGAAGGCTCGCCGATCAAGATTAATGCATTTATATGCATCGATAGCGCGATCGGCGCCTTAGACCGTTCCACGCTGCGCGTGAATGCATGCAGGGATGAAGATAAATATTTGTACTGACGAGTCAAAACTCGCGGTAACCGCAATCAGACGTCTATTAGTTTGCGGTGACTTGGAACCGATCCTCCCCTCGTAGATATATATATATATATTTTTTCTTTTTTTTTTCTCCCCCGTCTCTCTTTTATCGCCTCCTTTATTTTTCCATCGCGAGCTCCGAGTTCGTCTCTTTCCCCTCTATCCAACCACTGGGCCAGCCAGCCTTATTCAAATGTAAATCACTGTCACCTACGAGGCCCCCTAGAATATCACTGTCGATCTTCTTTCGCGTTCGATGCAAAACAGCAGCGGTATTTATGCTGCTCTCGTTCGGAGGATAAAAACGGGGAGACGTATATATCGTTGATCCACGTGGCGACGCTCTAGATTCTTGTTGATCGTCTGGATTGATTCTGGACTGGCGCTCGATTCTTCGATCCGTAGATCTTGTCGATCGGGCCTGTCTCTCGGACGGTTCGCCACGCGTATTTGTCTTTGATCGATCTGGCCGTTGTTGAAAGATCGTTGGTAACTGATTAAACGGAATGATTTATGCCTATCATCGTATTCGTCTAATTGTTGCTGGATGCTTATTTGTTAACCATTGGGTCTGGCATCGGTGATTTCTGATTGCCAGTGATCCACGATGTTACCACGCTTACGTTTTTTCTTCTCTGGAGATTTTCGGTTATTAATTTATGGGAACGAAATCAGTTGCACGAAAAAAGGGATAAGAAGGAAGAATGTTCAATCGTTCTGAAAACCAGGAACCAGAGGTTTAGGTTTCGTCCGCTGCATGAATGATCTCTCGGATTGCAAATGCCGAGAGCATGGTCGTTTGCGTGTCTCTTGACTCGAAGAGCATCTCTTCCCGTCGGTCGAATCGATTAGAGGCACAAATAAAGGAGTTATCCCGTGTCTTCTTCTCACGGCTCGTATAATATTGATAGATGAGCCGCAGCCTCCTCGGTGCTACGAAAAAGGGGGATCTAACGTTCGAATTTATCAAAATCATTTTGATACCTACTCCGCGCAGCATGACGTCACACGTCTCAGCGGTATTCCGGCTGATCCGTCATTAAGAAATTTGCATACGCCAATCAGTCAGTGGTGGAAGGATTAGAATAGGCCTTTTTTTTTTTTTTTTTTTGGAAAANCATATTTCCTCACCGATCCGAGATCTCTCCTCGCGCAGCCTTTCTTCGACGCGGTGTCGAGCGGGTAAATGAATACGAAATCTTTTCCAACGGAACGCAAATATTTTTTTTTCATTGACACTTCCATCACGCTTGATAGTTTTTCTTACGTTTGTTAACCCTGCGCGTGAGGGTTGAACGCTGGACAGAGTAGGTATCGAAGATAGAGAGAGCACTTCGGGGAAGTCGTGCTCTCGTAACGTTTGTCGCGAAGTTCGAGGAATATTAAAGTTCCGATCTACTCTAGCGCACGTTTCGCGAGAAGGGACTTTCGTGATCAGCTACGGTGCTCTTCTTCAAATGTAATCGCGATGTCACGTCGTCGGATGAGGTACGAGGCGTACGGCCGAGGCAAAAATATTCATGCGAACGAACTGTTAGGCCGGCATCACCGGCAACACCGAGGAGGATACGAATGGCGTGGAAAGAACCTGGCCTCAAACTGCCAGTTCGCTTTTACCCTTATTATTAAACGTCAAGTCTCATAGCCGTGGAAAGCAGCGAGTTGTCACGAGTTGAGCGATGATACGCCTTTCCTTTTAGCGCAAAAAGCTAAAGCTTCCGAAGCTTCTTCTTTCTCTAGACGCTTGACCCTAATGTAGTTCATCCGTATCTTCGCGATCGTTCGTTCAGAGCAAATGACACACGATTATAAAATTTATAAGTTATTAATATTTATTTTTTTTTATACTAAAAAAAAAAAAAAAAAAAAAAAACAAANCATATTTGTCTTGCAATTTTTCAAATTCATCCGAATCCGTCGAAAATTTTCAGAGGCCGTGTCACTGCAACGCCGGGTTATAATCGTCGTTGTACACGGCTGTGGTTGTAATCGAATTGTAAACACAGGACAAAACGAGCAAATTGGCGCGGCATCCGCTGGTACCGGCCCTCGTTGTGTCTCGACGTTCCATAAATATTTACGCGATTTCATTCATTCGTGCCGCGTCGAAGAGGAAGCCGCGTGTGAATGCACTCGGTTCTCGTGGTGCATCGATGCGCAGACCCACGCGACGGGAAGTAACGTCGTCTTTCGCCGGGGGGAAAAACGGGGAGAAATAGGCTGGCACGCATTCGAGTCACGAAAACCGGCTGTGCTCGCTGGTCGACCGTCGACCAACTCTGCCTCTGTCTCACGGTGAATGGGTGTTAACGCATCACGATCGCTCGATACCCCGGTCACTTCGAGGCGAGAGAGTTTAATAGTTTGTAGCTGGTCGAGCCTGCTCTTGTACACTGTATCCTCGGAAGATGGTGCAAACGATCCTCAAGACTTCGATGTTTTCGCCGAATCTCGAGGTGCGATTTCTCTCTTCAACTTTCTACGTCGTCAGCGTCATCCAATTCCCAATACAATAGATCGACAGAAACTTCACTCTATCAAATTTCCAATACTTACCTCCGCAAACTGGCTTTGCTATTCGCCTCGGAGCTACGAAAAGATAGGTAGCTCATTTCAAGGAGTTTGCGAGTTGCCCCCCGTGAGCTGCGTCGTAAGATATTCGCGGATAGATCAGCTGCGCCGTCATTATTTCTGCTCTGACCTCTGCGGTTGGACGCGATCCTTTCTGCATGAGAAAAGTACGTAATTTACGGGTCTCGTGTTTCTCGAACCACTACGGGGGGATTTACTGCGTTGGGTGCCTGGGGTCAACCTGCCACCAACGCACGTTCTGGTACCCTCTTTCTGATTTTCAACGAGCCTTCGAGAACCGAGAGTCCTTTCCAACAGCCTTTCCAACCAGTCGTTCCACGCTTTAGAGAGAAGGGAAGAGAGTAGAAGATGTAGAAAGATGATTGCGCGACGGCCTGCTAAGCCGTGTCACGTTCTCGCGGATTATCGCTGTGGGAGATTATCACCTGTGCCAGGGAATTACCGGCACGAATTATCGGGGCATTACAGCAAAGGCTGTATAATCGATGACTCTCGGACTGAAACGAGTGGGGTTGGCTCTCTCTCTCTCTCTCTCTCTCTCTATCTCTATCTCTGTCTGTCAGTTTGCTTCCTCCTTCGTACGCGCTGGCATTAGCAAATTGATCGTTACTCGCCGAAGCGAGCAGCGCTGCCATTTCGATCGACCTCTCGGTCGTGAAGTCGCGCTACCGACTCGTGCCTCGTAGATCGCTTTATTTGCGAGGATTTGCTTGCTACACATGGCTGTGTAGAGAGCAAGACGAACGCGTGGAAACGAAATGTGGGAAATTGGAATCAACGATTGTCAAGATGGAACGATCCTCTAGCCGAATTCGAATGTTTTAAATTTCAAATGGCAATCGCAGACGAATCAAATCCATTGGATCCGACTGTTGGCTTGGTTTCAGGATCGCTTCGATCACCAAGCGGGGTTTCGTCGAAGTGAAGAGCACGAGGAGAGACGTTCTCGGGAGGATTCTTATGGCAGAGAAGTTCGTACCGCGTAATCACTCGCGAGGATCACCGAGCTTGAAAAGCATAACGCGGGAATGCTGTATAGCGGTGCGTTCGCCCGGAAAGGGTTTGGGGCGGCGCGGCGGTATCCTGCAGGGCCCCGTGGAACTGTCCCCACCACTGTAGCTTCTTTTCGCTGGCGAGCGGTAAAAGACGAGGAGAAAAAGGCGGCAGAGAGAAAGGAGAGGGGAGAGGAAAGAGGTAGAGGGCAGCAGGAAGGGGAAGAGGAAGGGTGACGGGGCCCTGTGAGCCGGCAGGTGGCCTCGTCTCACGGGGCCCCCATCCACGAGGCCCTGGCGAGGATGAGAATCTCGAATCTCGACGGACACGCGCGCGCCACGAGATGGAAACGTAGATTACGCGGCCGTTCTTCTCCCTCTTTCTCTCTGTTCCTCCGTCGTCCTCTCTCGATCTCGCAGAGGCCTCCGGTTGCCTCGAACCGGGATACTCTTCTCCTCTTTCGCTGCTCTTGCGTCGTCCCTCTCTTCCATCAAGTAACCGCGGTCCCCAGTCCCCTCCTATGTTTGCTTCTGTTAATCTTAGCCCGCGTATCTTCTCGGTTTACAAGCGAGCGTGGACCCGTGGAGCACGGAGGACTTTATTTATTAAGACTTGCATTACAAATTGGGAGGAGTAAGAAGATATCATTGAAAAAATGTCAGTATTCGTATACCGCGTGCCAGTCCGAACGACGGTGATAAAATCGTCAGTTTTTCTCGTTTTTTTGGAGAGACGAATACATACGCGGTTCTTCTTGTCCCTGTTTTTTTTTTTTTTTAAACTTGCTCGTCCTTTTTTCACTCTTCCGCTTTTTTCTTTTTTTTTCTTTCTCTTTTTTGCTTCTTCCGCGGGTTTCGTGCCTCTCTCCGTTTTCTTCTTCCTGTTTCTCGCTTACTTTGATGGTCGTGGACGCTCGTTTCGCTCGCCAGAGTTACACGCTGTTCCGCGTTAGCTGTCCTGCGTTAGCAACCTGTTACCACGATTATTTATTAAGCTCGAGTGGTTACGCGTCGCGCGTAGGAAGACCTCAATGTTTTTCCATCGAAAAAAAAAAAGAAACAATGTCGCGATCGCATAGTTCGAGCCTCTGACGAATTCGTTGGCTGAAACTTTCGCATCGTAGGTGCAAATGTGAATTTGTTAACGTGTCATTGACTGTTTGGACACATTCTACTTTCTTCTCAGCGAATCCTAATGCCACTTTCGTTCTAAGAATTTTGAGTTTGCGGTAGATGAATATGAATATAAATTCTTATAAATGTACCAGATCTGTTAATATAATTTTTTTGATATTCAATCGTTATCAATCGGCTGTGCAATGAATCTCGTACACAAAGTATTTAGGTATATAATCACGGATATCTCTCGCGGATGGAAATGACTATAATTCACATTCGCGAGATCTCTGGCAAGATCTCGGCAAAGTTCGCACTCGGAGAGCGGTGCTGCAACCTCGCAATAAATCAAGACGCCGGCTCAAGACGCCAACAGGCGGCTCAACAAATAATAATAGCAGCGAGCGTGCTCGCGCGAGATGGAACGTGTCACGGAGCCCCTTATTTTTCAGCCGGAGTTTGTCAAATTCTCCTGTTACGGCGCGACGTGACACGCTTGAAAAATAGAAAAAAAAAAAAAAAAAAAAAAAANGCGGCGATCCGTGTCTACAATTCGTGCTCGAGTATTCGCCGCCGATCGTATATCTCGCGGTTTCGTGGGGCACTATGGCGAATAATGACTCTGCGCGCGCGCGTGTAACCATAATTTCGCGATTGTAAATCACGACAGGTGTCTACGTCTTTAGAGAGCTGTAATTCGAGCCGGGAGGTGTTGGAGCCGCGACTTCTCCTCCTCTTTTTACCCCTCGAGATGTGCACACAGTCCGCGTGGGCTCGTATTTTCGGTTGAAGTGTTAAAATGAGCGGAAATTTGTGGAATCGTGCCTCGTTGAAACGAAAGTGATACTTCCGACGTACAAATTTACGGCAGAGTTAAGAATACTGTTAAGAAATTTCAACATAATTGCCATATCTCGATTGTATCTAAATTCCCAAAGAATTATGACGCCAGTGTTTTCTCGTTTCGCGGTTTTATTGCATCTCTCGTGAGACCTGCCATCGAGCTCGCAAGGTTGGCTACTTTTTACGGAAATGGTGGTAGGAACTTGCCATCCTGTATGGCTGCTCTGTCGGCCATCACGTCAGTCATGCACAAACGTTTTACGCCCGTTGATAACGTTTCACTCTCGAATCTTACAGCCGATTCTAACGTGTCTGTCATATTTACGATTGTACGAAAAGCACGTTGACTCGCATAAAGTCGTACGAAAGACCATAAAACCGTTATGGCGTTGCGCAGGACTGGACAGTAAAGAGGCGACTCGCGTTGGTCGCTGCGTCGTTTAATTGCTATCCTGGAATCTCAGTGACTTTATCGACCCTAAACGAACTCCGGCATTCTCGTCGAATGGTATGCGACGATCGTGAAAAAAATTACGGCCGTTCCGACGGTTTTGCATAAAATTGAATTGCTCGTCACATGTTGAGTGATAAAATTAATAATATGTATACGTATAGCGTGATAACCTATGAAATTAGGATTATTGCGTTTAAGTGAAGATCATCTCTTTCGGGGATTTGCCAGTCAGTTCGTCGATTTTCCAAGTCTCGCGCTTGGATTGACTCGTGAGAAAGTGGAGACAAAGTAGAAATCGGCCGAACGATCGATCGTCGATGGGGAAAGTTGAGGAGGGGCTTGCTTCGCGCCTCCAGTTAAATATATAAACGTTTGTTGTAGGATAATATGCATTTCCGTCGTTGACGGCGGCAACGATACCTATTATTGCCAATTGGATAAAGGGTCGACTGGTTTGGGTAGCCTGACGAGACAGCGTCTAGACGTGGCTGACATCTTCAATTTCGCTCGCTCTCTTTCACGACGTTGTCGCGCCGTTTAAGAATGATACGTGATCCTACGTGACAAGCCACGCTCGTACCGTCCGATATGTTTATTTCGGGCTGGATTTGCCAGAGGATATCGCGTCAGTATCTCGTGAGAAAGAGCAAAGATTGATACGAGAGAGATCACGATCTTGCTCGATGAAGTCATGGAGTCGCTGACGCGATGAGATATAAAGTGAGCCACCAAGTGCCAGTAGAACTCTCGAGCGCTTAATCTTTCCATTGAAATTTCATTTAATTTTGTCCTCACGATAGAAATTAACTATCTCAGAGCCCAGAATTCTAACGCTAACAACGAGTGTACATGGTACGTGCGTTGATCGATGAATATTCTTCGGGCTTCGTTTGACGCGCGAGGATGATCTCAATTAAACGGGTTTATCCAAATCGACGGGGGGGCCGCGACCGGTGTACCGGTGTCTGAATAAGAAATCAGAATGCAGAGTAATCACTTGACGGTGCCGTGAGAAAGGACACATGTCCAGAAGGACTCGGTGAATATCCTCGGTGGTTGTTTCGGGGTGTGAATGCCCTTTTGATAATCGTTGCCAACCACCTGAGCCGAGTTGCAAGGGTTGCGCTGTCTCTGCGGTTTCTCGTTACGTAACGCCTTGCGCATTGTGTGTGTCTTTCGATTAAAAAGACTGTGCGCCTTGTGTCGTCCAAGTGAAAGGCTAACGAACTTGACCAGAGAATTGAGATTTAAATCTCAGTTTTTTTTTTTTTTTTTTTATT
>NIPQ01028927.1:0-20299 GCA_002806875.1 Lepidotrigona ventralis hoosana
TACTTAACGCGGCTATAGCAATTAACACGATATTTTGATGCAAAACCACGATTTAATATTATTTATCGTCCCCGAATTATTATATTCCTCCTGTATAGTTCGGGGCTTATTACTGTCAATTCATAATTTTCGACCATCGTTCTGTCAAAATATTTCCTCGGTTTGATTGTGTTATGTCATTCTTCGCATCGCGGGGGTCACATAATTTTTACTATATAACATTGACATAATTTAATATAACGCCGGTATGGTATTACTTCTCTACCTCGGAATGTTACGGTGCACCGATATTTTTCGAGGCAAACATATGATAATTCAAAATTCTCGCAATCATTGTGTCAATCTATTAACTCGACTTAATGATCTTATATTCTTCCCCACAATGCGGGGATAACATCGAACACAAATTTTTGTTATATAACGACAATGAATTGTTAATCGACGCCGAAATATTACGGTCCTCGGGCAATTTTCGGGTCATACAGATGACCCTTCAAAGTTTTCGACATTCATTCTGTCAGTATATCATCTCCATCTGATTGTCTTATATTATTTTACGCATCGCGGTGTTCCCACACACAACATTATAACATATAACGTATTTCTCGAACGGTTCGTCGCGTCACAATTCAAAGTTTTCCACATTCATACTGTCGAAAAATTACCCGCCCTGATGGTCTCATATTATTTTACGCATTGGGGTTCAGAATGAAAAAAATTTTTTAGAGTATGGAGACGATCAGATATTTTTTATCAATCCCGTAATTTTCCGTTTCTTCGGTACGTTTCGGGGCTTACATATGAACGTTCAAAGTTTGCGATAATCATTCCGTCAATATATTATATCTCTTCAATGTATCGCGGGGGATTGCCGCGGACATATTTTTTTAATAAAGTAAAATAACGATTATCTAAAATTATTTATCTACCCCGATTTATCACGGTCTTCCCGGGTGTTTCGCATATGACATTTCACACTCTTGGAATATAATTCTGTGGATATAGTGTATCGATATGACGGAATTAAATTATTTAACGTATCCTGGGGATCACACAATTTCATGTATATAACGGCGATATGTCATTATCTCTCAACCCAGAAATTGTTACAGTTTTGTCGTTATGTCTACGATATATCTATGAAATAAGCAAGTCCTGTCAAATCAACTACCGAAAAATTGAACATTTCATGAGCACAACTTCGAAACTGGTAAATTGAACTCGTTGTCACTGTGTATCCGTTAAATCATTGCAATATTCAGGGAATCACGTATTGTATAGAATTTTCAAAAAAAAAAAAAAAAAAAGAAAAAAAACGAACATCTCTCGACTTGTCACTGTTTCTCCGTGAGATATCTAAGAAATCAGCAACTTTTCTCGAATTTTGTACGAAAAATACGAATATTTCACCAAAATTTAGACAGAACTGAGATATTTAAATTTTTATTACGTTTCGTCACGAATCTAGGAAATATCTTTGAAATTAGCAAGTTTTGTTGAACTTACAATGAAAAATACCAATGTTTCTGGAAAATATCTTCGAAAGCAAGAAATTAATCGTATTGTCACTCTTCCTTCGTGAAATCTACGAAAAGTCCAAGAAATTAGCATGTTTAGTGGAATTTACAACTAAAAATACGAATGTATCACGAAAATATCGACGAAATAGAGATATTCAACGAGATATTATCGTTTATTCGTCGTGATATTTACGAAATATCTATGAAATTAGCAAGTTTTGTCGAATATACAACGATGAATATGAATATCACGAAGATATTGTTGTGAAAAATTCAACGTATTATCACAGTTATGTCGTGAAATCTACAAAATATCCTTTGAAATATCATGTTTTATCGAATTTTCTGCGAGAAATGATTACGTTACTTGGAAACATTGTCGAAATGTGAAATTCAACATATTGTTACTGTTTCGTCTTGGATTTTATGAAATATATGGAAATAAGCAAGGATTGCCAAACTTACAACAAAAAAGAGAATGTTACACGAAAACTTCGTCGAAATAGAGAAATACAACGAGTTGTCACTGTATTGTCGTGCAATGTGCGATATATCTACGAAATCCGAAAGGTATGTAGAATTTACAAAAAGAAGCAAGAATATTTCACAAAAACATCGATGAAACAGAGAAACACAACGTATTATCACTGTATCGTCGTGAAATCTACGAAGTATCAATGAAATTAGCATATTTTATCGAATATGCTACGAAAAATACGAATATTTCAAGAAAACATTGCCGAAAGAGTATAATTTAGAGTATTATCACTGTTTCGATTGGTATCGTCGAAATACATATGCCTTTTACAAGTATTGTCGAATTAACAACGAGAAATAGTAATATTTCTCGCAATCCTGGTTGAAACGAAGAAATTCAACGTATTATCATTGTTTTGTCGTGAGATATACGAAATATGTGTAAAATGAAGAATTTGCATCAGGTTTACATCAAAAAATTAGAATATATCATGATAGCTCCGTCGAAACAAAGAAATCCAAATTATTGTCACTCTTTCGTCGTGAATTCTACGAAATATCTAGGTAATTAGCAAGTTTTGACGAATTTACAACGAAAAATACGATCTATCGAATTTACAATGAAAACTACGATCTATCTGTGAAATCATTGAGTTTTGACGAACTTGCAACGAAAAATGTAACTAATTACTACTAATTTCATAGATATTTATTTGGCATCATGACGAAATTGTGATAATGTATCGAATTTTCCAGTTTCTAACATGAATTCGTGATATATTCGTATTTTTCGTTGTAAAGTCGGCAATACTCGTTAGGTTCATAGATATTTTGTAGATATTACGACAAAACAGTGATAATATATAAAATTTTTACGATTCTAAGATGATTTCCTGAAATATACGTATTTACCACCGTAACTGCGACGAAACTTTCCAATTTCCCAGATATTTCGAAGATTTCGCAAATAAACAGTAATAATACGTTGAATTACGCTGTCACGACAATATTTTTGTGATATATTCACATTCTTCGTTTAAAATTCTTATTTTTCGTTGTTAATTCGACAAAACTTTCTAATTTCACAGATATTTAGTAGATATCACAGTGATAATACCTTAAATTACTCTGTTTCAACTATATATTCATGTTTATTCGTATCATTCGATATAAATTCTACAAAACTTGTTAATTTGAAATATATTGTATAGTTTTCACGATGAATCATTGATAACGCGTAGAATTTCTCAATTTCGATGATGTATTCATGATTGTTTCCTATTTCGCATTGTAAATTCGCAGATATTCGTAAAAATTTCGCAGATATTTCGCACATTTCACGAACCAGTGATAACACAATGAATTTCTCTATTTCGAAGATGATTTCGTGAAACATTGATTTTTTGGTTAGAATCTCTCAAAAATTTGTAATTCATTGACATTTCGTTGATTATATGACGAAACAGTGATAATAAGTTAAATATATCTTTTTCGTCAAAATTGTTGTGAAATATTCGTAATTTTTATTTAAATGCTACAGAACTTGCAATTTCATACATACGTAGAATTTTTTTTGTAATGACAGAACAGAGACAATACGTTAAATTTTTTCTCTTCCGACTACGTTTTCGTGAAACATTCCTATTTTTCGTTATAAATTCGACAAAACTTGCTAATTTCATCGATATTTCGTAGATTTCACTACGAAACAGTGATAATACATTTAATTATCATGTTTCGAAGGTTTTGTTAAATACTCCTAATTATAATTGAAAGTTTGATAAAACATTCTAATAGATATTTCTTAGATTTCAAGACGAAACATTGATATTACGTATAATTACATTGTTATACGGTGATTACGGAAAATATACATATTTCTAGATATATATTCGTTGAAACTTACTAATTTCAGATATATTTAGTAGATATCACGTCGTTACAGTTACTGTACATGAATTTCTTTGTTTCGGCGTTATTATCATGTAAGATTCGTATTTTTCTTTGTAAATTAGAGAAAACTTTTAATTTCATAGATATTTCTTAGATTTCACGACGAAAAGTGGTAATATGTAGAGTTACATTATTTCTACGATGTTTACTTGAAATATTTGCATTTTTAATTATGAATTCGAAAGAAATAGTTAATTTCTTCTATTACTCAGTAGATTTCAAATCGAAACATCATACCAATCTGATATTCATATTATTAATATATTGAGAGAACGAATGTTGATAATTTTGAAGCGTCATATGTAAACCTAATTCCACTTACCGGTACTCCGTAACGTTTGAGGCTCTATAAATAATATTAGATTATATTTATGTACAATAAACAGGCGATCATAGAGATTCCCGTTACATACATTGCCATAAAATCATCAGAACAATATGTTATATTGACAGAATTAATGAAGAAAATGCAGAATGGCCGAGTGAGTACCTTATTTTAAATAACAGATTTTCGTAATAATTCTGGATTGCTAAATAGGTTAAGATGATGTTTATGTACAATAAAACCTTGTTCATAGTAATCCCCGAGATGCGTATTACAGTACGAATCATTCTTATCAATATGATATATTCATAGAAAGAATGTTATCTTTCAAGCTAGATAAATAATATCTGATAATATCTTTGTTCAAAAAAAGTGGTGTTTATATTGTTCTCACTATGCGTATGATAATATAAGACAATCATATCATTATGATATATGATATATTATGATATATGACATATGAACGCCAAAAATTTTGAATTGTCAACATGTGAACATCACTCCACGTTACATAACTCCGTTATATTTCAGACTCGTTAAATAATATTAGATGATATTTATGTACAAAAAACGGCATTCGTAGTAACCCAGATCAAAAATTTTTTACATTCGTTCTTTCAATATTTCAAATCGATTGTATGATCTTATATTATTCTACGTACCGCGGACTTCACGACAAGAATAAATTTTATAATACCGATGATCTAATATTATAAATCGACCCCGAATTATTGCGGTCCTCTGGTAATGTCCTTTTTACATACATTCTGTAATATGTTATCTCTACTTGAACGTTTTATATTTTTAAATGCATGGCGGGGATCACAGTGAACATAAGTTTTTATTATATAACGACCTGATTTTACTAGTCGGTCCCGAAACGTACTGGAGGAACGTAGTCATCATGACTACTTGTGTCAGTTTCAAATCATCGACATGCATTTTGTCAACATATTATTCAGATCTGTAGGTCTTATATTTTCTACGCATTTTGGGGAATATAAAGAACTCTATTATTTCATATTTAAAATCGACCTAATATTATTTGTCGACATCGAAGTGTAGCGGTCCTCCGGTTCTGTAAGGAACGTTGAAGTAACCTTTCAAAATTTTCGACATTCATTCTGTCATTATATTATCTCGATATGATTTTCTTATTATTTTCTACTTCGCGTAGATCACAATGAACACCATTTTGTAATATATAACGAGGATTTTATAATATTTATCAACCCCAAATTAAACGGCCGTCTGGTGGGTTTCGAGGCATACAGACCACACTTCAATGTATTCGGTATTGATTCTGCCAATATATTATCTCGACCTGACGCAATTATTCTATGCATCGCGAGTATCTCAATGAACACCATATTTCTACATAAATATCATCCAATTCTATTTATCGATGTTGAAATATTACGGACCGCCGGCACCGATAGGGGCTTAGATCCGATGTCCCAAATTTATAGACTTTCCTACAGTCATTATATCATATCGATCTAACAGCCTTATATTATTATACGCATCGCAGGTATCGCAACATACACCATTTCCTCTACATAAGTATCGTCAAATTTCATTTACCGAACCTGAAGTATTTCGGTCCGCCGGCACCGATATGGGCTTAGATATGACGAAACAAAGTAATCGACATTTATTCTGTCAATACTTCGTATTGATATGATGGCCTCATATAATTCTACGACTCTCGGGTTCGCAATAGACACGACTCCTTTCTACGTATGTATCTCCTGATTTCATTTATCGACCCTGAAATCTAACGGAACTGTTAGGTGCTTACATATAACGGAAAATTGTCACTTTCTCTGTCAGTATATCATTTCGATCTGATAGTCCTATATTATTCCACGCATCGCGGGGATCACAATATACACCATACATTTCTACATAAATGTTATCTAAACTTATATATCGACCCTGAAATATTAAGGCTCTCTGGTACTGGTAGATGCTTACTCATGACGAATCAAAATAGTCGACATTCATTCTGTCAATATTATACATCGATCTGATGGTCTTTCATCTGTACACGCATCGCGGGGTCCAAAATGGACACCATTGTTGTATATCGAATCAAAACTTTCGACATTAATTCTATCAAAATATCATATCAAACTGATGGTCTTACATAGTTCTACGCATCGCGTGTTTCACAATGAACAACACTGTTTTGTACATTAATGTCGTCTAATAGTTTTTATCGAATTTGAAACATTACGGATTTCTGGAACTTTGAACGACATTTGCATACAAACGTTCAAAATTTTGCACATTTACTCTACCAACATATCATTCTATGGCCTGACTATATTCTACGTATCACGGGCCTCACAACTTCCACAACTTCATTGTACATAGATATTATGTAATATTATCTATTGCACTTGTAATAGTACGAAGTACAGCACATGGAATAATGGTAACTCATGACAATTCAACATTTTTCACATACGTTCGTTCTATATACCATAATGGTTCTATGGACTTACATTATTCTTCGCAAATATGGATTCGCAATGAAAGTCATTTTTTCGCTAATATGATCAAATATTTTTTAAGGAGCCTGAAATAATACGGATTTCCGGAACGTATAATGAGGTATACAGATGAAAATTCAAAATTTTCCGCATTTTCTCTGTGAATAAATCGTATCGATTTTATGGCGTAAAAATATTATACGCATCACCGAGTTCACAGTGACCGCAGTTTCTTTGTCCATAATTATTATCTCTTACTATCTGATACGCTTGAAATGTTACAGAGGGCAGCAAAAGGAGTTTACATATGTCAATTCAAAATTTTCCACACTCATTCTGTCAATATACCATGTTGATTTTATTACCTTATATTATTCATAGCGGAATTCGCAAATAACGCTATGAATTATTTGGTTTTTAAATGACATCCAATATTATTTAACTAGCCTGAAGTATTACGGATTTGCGGTACGAGGAATGATGTTTACATATGTCAATTCAAAATTTTCCACATTCATTCTGCCAAAATCATATTGATTTTATTCCCTAATAATGGTTTCACATGACCATCAATTCTTTGTACATAAATATCATCTAATATTATCTATTTTGCCTCAAATGTTACGGTGGCATATTGTATTCATATTTCAATTCAAAATTTTACACAATCATTGTATCAATACCATGAGTATTTTATTGTCTTATATTATTCTACGTATTGTGGAATTTGCAATGAACGCAATATTTTTGTTCTGCAATATCAGCCAATATTACTTAACGAGTCTGAAATATTTCGGATTTCTGGTACGTGGAAAAAGGTTTATACTTGTCCATTCAAAATTTTCCTCACTCAGTCAATACATCATATCGATTATATGGCCTAGTAACATTCTGCACCACTCGTTTCACAACGACAATCACTTCTTTTTACATAAATATCATCTAATATTATCTGTCATGCCTGAAATATTACGGAGTACAGTATGTACAGTTGAATGTTGTTTACAAATGTAGACTCATAATTTTCAACATTCATTCTGATAATATACCGTATCGATTTTATTGCCGTATATTACTCTGCGCATTGCGGGGTTCGCAGTGAAAGCAATTGTTTTGTACATAAATCTCGTATAATATTATTTAATGGGCCTGAAGTATATCTGGTTTCCGGTAGTGGATTGAGGTTTACATTAGAACATTCAACATTATCCACATTCATTTTGTCAATATATCATATTGATTTTGTAACCTAATAATACTGTAAATATCAAAGAGTTCAAATTAACCACAATTACCTTGTACATGAACACCACAGAATATAATGTTTCATGCCTGATATATCACAGTACAGTAACGTGGAATGTTGTTCACATTTAGCAATTTAAGATGTTCCACATTCTTTCTGCCACATAACATATAGATTTTATTGTCTAATATTATTCAACGTATTGCGGAATTCGCAATAAACTCAATCGTTTTCTTCATAAATATTATCTAATAGTATTTGACGAGACTGAATTATTACAGATTTACTTCACGTGGAATAAGGTTTACATATGACTATTCAAAATGTATCACACTCATTCTGTCAATATATAGTTTCGTCTTTAATGCCTAATAATATTCTGCGCATCTTGGTGATCACAATGACCACCATTTCTTTTTACCTAAATATCATATTATTTAATCTATTGCGCCTGAAATATTCCGGACTACAGCAAAGTGGAATGCTGTTTACATTTGCCATTTTAAAGTTTCCCACATTCATTCTGTCAATAAACAAAAGAGATTTTATTCTCTTACATTATTCTACGCATTGTAGGTTTCGCAGTCAAAACCATTTTTTGTTCGCAACTACCATCTAGTATTATTTAACAAGCCTGAAATATTAGTGATTTCCGGAACATGGAATGAGATTAACTATGAATACTCAAAGCATCCGACATTTATTCTGCAAGCAACTTATCTGTACCCAATAGTCTTATACCATTCTACCCATCGCGGGAATCACAGTGAACGCAATTTTTCTAGTATATTCAACACCATTTACCGAACCCGAACCCGAGTTATATTATGCCCCTCAGGTATGTTTTCAGAGCATAAGACGAATTTACAAAATTTACAACACCAATTGAACAATATAATATGTCAATCTGGTGGTCTTATTCTGTGCATAGCGGAAATAACAATGTACATCATTTCTTAATACATAAAAACTATCTAAAGTCATTTACCTACCACGGAGTATTACGTTCTCCATTACGGACCGTGCTTACATATGATCATTCAAAATATTCTACATTCACCCGATCAATAGATTTAATCTTTCTGATTGTATTATATTATTCTACGCTTATGGCAAAATAACTCCCGACTCCGGTCAGGACCGTGGCTTACATATGATCATTCAAAGTATTTTACATTCATTCTAGCAATATATTTTCTCGATCTGATGTTCTTATATATTCTACTCATTGCGGGTATCAGAGTGAACGTATTTTTAACACAAAAATAAGTTGTAAAATAATTTATCGTATCCGGAATAATGTTATCCTCAGTTACGAATTGAGGCTTACGTAAGATCATTCAAAATAATCTACATTCATTCTATCAATATACATCGACTGGATTGTCTTATATTATTGTATGAATCACTGGTGTCAAAATGTATAAATTTTTAATTATAAAACAACGTTTAATACTAAATAACGATTTAGTATTATTTACCGTCCCCGAAATTATACGGTACGCAGGTACGTATCGGGACTTACATATGATCATTCAAATTATTCTACATTCATTCTATTATGATATTATGGCGATCAGAATGTCTTATGATATCCTGCGTTTCGCGTGTATCAAAATAAACAAATTTATCTAATAAAGGATTTATGTTGTCCACGAAATTATACGCTCCTTTGGTAAGGAACGGGGTTTACGTATGACCTTCAAAATATTCTACATTCAACCTCTAAATAGATTATACTACTTTGGTGGTCTTATATTATTCTATGCTCAAGGAAATCGCAATAAACAAATTTCTTAACATAAAGCAGCGATTTAGCAATATTTATCTTATAATACGAAATAATACATCCTTGCGGTACGTCATGGAGCTTGCATGAGAGAATTTAAAATATTCTACATTTACACTATCAATAGATTATCTTCCTATGATGGTTTTATATTATTCTACGCATCGCGGTATAATATAAGACCTTAGATGGTATAATATAAGGCATTAGACGCAATTTTTTAATATACGACCAGACTTATTATTATTTATCGACCCCGAAATACTAGGCTCCTGCGGTACAAATCGGGACCTTATGTGATCATTCAAAACATTCTACATTCATTCTGTCAGTAGGTTATCACTCACTGATTGCCTTATTATTCTGTATCGCAGTGTTTGCAATAGACGCAATTCTTATAATATGAGTATACGATTTGGTATTATTTAACGCCTCCGAATTAATAAGCTACTCCGCGAAGGATCGAGGCTTACTTATGGTCATTTAAGGAATTCTACATTCATTCTAAAACTGTTTTATTTCGATCTGATGATCTTGTATTTTTTAACGCTTCATCAATATGAACAAAATTTCTAATTCAAAACAACAATTTAATATCATATATATTCCCCAAAATCATACGATACTCCGGTACGGACCGGGGCTTACTTATGATAACTCGAAGTATTCGACATTCACTCTACCAATTGATTATTTCTCTCAGATGGTCTTTTATTAGTAAGCTCCGATCCGTACCGAAGGAGCATATTACTTCGGTGTCGATATAATATTGTGCCGTTTTCATATTTTGAAACACTGTGTTCAGTGTGATCCACGCATTGCGTAGAAGAATATAAGACTATTAGAGTGATGGAGTGAATGTAGAATATTTTGAGTCATCAGATGTACGCCCTGATCCGTACCGAAGGAGGGTAATATTTCGGCGAATTAGAGTAATATTGTATATTTATTATAATATTGTATAATTAGAGTAATATTGTATATATTAAAAAATTTTGTTCTTTGTGATACCCGCGATGCGTAAAATGATGGCGATTAGTTAGGGATTAGTGTATTGATAAAATGAATGTAGAATTCTTTGTGTTGTTATTTGTAAGTCCCGAATTGTTCTGGAGGAACGTATTACTTCGGGGAAAATAAATAACTTTCTATCGTCGTTATATATTAAAAAATTTCTTTCATTCTGGTCTCATCGATGCGTAGAAAAGTATAGGTCCCTCTCAGGTGGATAATCTGTTAGAGTGAATGAAGAAAATTTTGAATGGCCATATGTAACTCCCCTGTTCTTACCGGTGAAGCGTATTATGTCGGGGATGATAAATATTATTGGATTGACGTCATATATTAAAATATTTTGTGTTCATTGTAATCCCCGCGTAGAATAATGTAAGACCATTAGTTCGAGATAATACATTGATAGAATCAGTGTAGAATATTTTGAATGATCTTATGTAAGCATCGATTCGTACAGAAGGATCGTACATTTCGGAGACAATAAATAATATTAAATTTTTGATTATAAAAAAATTTGTTCAGTGTGATCCTTGCGATGCCTAGAACAACATAAGACACCCAGATCGGGATAATCTACTGGAAGAGTGAATGTATAATATTTTGAATTATCATATGTAAGCCTCGAAGCGTATCGGAGAAGCGTATTTAGTAAGCATATAGTTTCAAGTTAATTTACACTAAAAAATTTGTCCATTGTGAACCCCCCAATGAATAGAATAATATAAGCCCATCAGATCAAGATAATATATTGGTAAAATGAAGCTAGAATCATATGTACGCCCCCATACTTAACGAGGAGCGTACAAATTTGGGGATGATAAATAACAATTAATCGTTCTTTTATATTGAAGAATGTGTTCATTTAGATAGCTGCGATGCGTAGAATAGTATAAGATCACCATATCGACATTATATAATGGTAGAAATTATATATGAACATTCCGAATGATGAGATGTATGCCCCGATCCGTACCGAAGAAACATATTATGTCGTGGATTATAGATAATATTAGATCGTCATTATATATTAAAAAATTGTATTCATTGTGATCCCTGCGATGCATAGTATAATAGAAGGCAATCAAATGTTGATGACTAATTGATCTAGTGTAGAATATTTTGAATGATCATATATAAGACCCGATAATTACCGGAGGATCGCATAATTCCGGGTACTATAAGTATTGTCACATCGTTGTTTTATATTAAAAAAAACTTCTTTATTTTGATCCGCGCAAGGCAAAGGATAATATAAGAACATCAGATCGAGATAATACATAGATAGAATGAATGTAGAATATTTTTAATTATCACATATAAGCCCCGATCCGTCCTGGATGAACGTGTAATTTCGTGAATGGTTAATAAAATTGGATGAAATGGTTGTGTAATAAAAAATTGTGTTCATTGTGACTTCCGTGATGCTTAGTATAATGAAAGACAATCACATGGGTATTGTCTATTGATAGTGTGATTGTAGATATATATTTAATTGACATACGTAAGCCCCAATGTGTACAGTATGACTATATTACTTCGGGGACGATAGAAAGTACTGAAACTTGGTTTTATAATAAAAAAAACTTGTTCACTCTGATATTAACGAAGCTTGGAAGAGTATAAGATAATCAGATCAAGATAGTATATTGGCAGAAAGAAAGTAGAATATTTTGAATTGTCATGTGCAATCCACAATCCGTACTGGAGAAGCGTATTACTTCGGGGCTATAAATAATATTTAATCGCATTTATCTTCACATTTGCATTCATTGTGAATCCCGTGGTGCGTAAAATATTGTACGATCTTCAAATCGGGTCATTATATTGATGCAATGAATGAAGAACTTCAATTGCTCATATGTAAGCCATGAGTCGAAGCGGAGGAGCTTATAATATCGGGGACGATATATAAGAATATATCGCTGTTTTATTTAAAAAAAATTGTTCATTTTGATAAACGCGATTCGTAGAATAAGATAAATACGTGATAATATATTGAGGGAATGAATGTCGAGTATTTTGAATGATCTTTTTTTTTAAATTCCTCAATTTTGAACCTGTGTGATATAATATTCGATGTAATATAATACCAAAAGATCGTGATAATATACTGAAAGAATGGATGTGAAATATTTTTAATGTTCATATTTAATCCTCGATCCTTACCGGCGAGCGTTCTACTTCGAGGACGATAAATAATATCGATACATTCTTATATATTAAACAATTGTAGTCATTCTGATCCCTGCGATGCGCTGAATAATGTAAGACAAGCATAAGGAGATAATCAATTGGTAGCATGAATGTAGAATGTTTTGAATTAACATATAAGCCCCGATACGTAGCGGAGGAGCGTATTACATCGACGATAAATGATACATGACCGTCGTTATAATTTAAATATTTTGTTCATTGTGATCCCCGGGATTCGTAGAATAACATATCGGCGAGAAATAATCTATTGTTAGATTGAATGTGGAATATTTTGAATTGTCACATATAAGCCCCGATCCGTAACGGAGGGTCTTATTTTTTCGGAGACAATTAATAATACTAAGTCGTTTTATATTAAAAAAATTGTTAATCGTGATAACCGCGATGCCTTTAATAATATACAATGATCAGTGGGATAATATATTGATGGGAAGAAAGTATATTGCTTTGAATAATCATGCAATCCCCGATCCGTGCCGGTGGAACATATTACTTCGGGGACGATAAAAAATACAACATAATAGTTTTATAACAAAAAAATTTATTTATCTTGATACGTTCGATACGTAGAATAATATATAACGCTCAGGTTGGAAAAAATATTCATGGAATGAATGTAAAATAAATTGAAATACGATATGTAATCCCCGAAACGTAGACGAGGATTGCACGTTTTCGGTGACAATAAACAATACTAAATGGTTTTTAAATAATTACGTTCAGTGTGATTCCTGCAATGCATAGAATAATATAAGCAAACCAGAGGGAGATAATCTATTGACAGTGCAATTTTAGAGTATTTTGAATGATAATATGTAAGCCATGATTCGTACCGGTAGAGTGTATTGTTTCAGAAACGTTAAGTAATATCAGAGCGTCTTCGTGTATTAATAAAATGTGTTCATTCTGATTCCCACGATGCGTAGAATAATGTAAGACAATCAGAGTTTTATAATCTATTGATATCGCGAAGGTAGATGATTTCGAAGGATCATATGTGAGTCCTGATCCGTACTGGAGGAGCATTCTACTTCGGGGATGATATATAATACTGAATTGTCGATATATTAGAAAATTAGTTACATTGTTATCCCCGCGATGAGTAGAATGATATAAGTTCATCAAATCGGGATAACATACTTATAGAATGAATGTAAAATATATTGAATGGTCATATGTATGCCACTATCCATACTGGATGAGCGTAAATTCTTTCCGGGATGGTAATACTTGATTCCTTCAGGTCTAGATTCTCCCTTCGATGTCAACCGTCAGCACAGAAGACTTCGATGTTAGCCATCATGCCGAGGAAAGTACTTGGATGTTAGACAAAGCCTAACTAGACTATGCCCAAATACGTCCCTTGTTTTTACTGATTAGGACGTGAAACGAAATTTGATGTTACCGAAAAAGATATTCGGTGTTAGTAATCAGGCCGATAAACCAACTTTGTTGTTAGACAGGAAATGAAACTGACTTCGATGTTAGCCACCAGGCAGAGAAGAGCAGTTCGATGTTAATCATCAGGCCGAGAAACATACCTCAAAGTTAACCAACAGGCAGAGAAACTGACTTCGATGTTAGACAACATTCCGAGAAACGGCATCGATGTTTGTAACCAGTACGAGTAACGTCCTTGCGATATTAGCCGCCATGTTGTGAAACGTAATTAAGTGTTATCCATCACGCAGAGAATAGAAATTCGATATTAGCAAACCGGGAGAAGTACTTCGATGTTTGCGATCATTTCAAGCAAATTCTTTCGATATTAGCATTGAGAACAAAAAACGGACTTCGATGCGTCACGTCAGGCCGCGTAAAGTACTTCAATGTTAACCATCAAGCCCTAGAAAGTCCTCCGATGTTTGCCATCAGGCAGAGGTACGTACTTTGGTTTTAGACATCTACCAGTGCAACGTATTCCGTTAGAAGTCATGCCAACTTTCATGTTACACATCTGACCAAGGAACGTACTTGGATTTTAGACATCAGGCCGAGAACATTCCTTCCATTTAGTCATTAGCCCGAGAAGCGTACGTCGATGTTAGCCATTAAAACGAGAATCATACATCGACTATAGTCATCATGCCGAGAGAAGAAATTCGAGGTTATACGTCAGGATTCGAAACGTCATTAGCCATAGCCGAGAAAGTATTGCGGGGATAGCTATCGGACCGTGTAGAGGCATTCGATGCTGCCATCAGGCCGAGAAGCAACCTTCGAAGNTGTAGAGGCATTCGATGCTGCCATCAGGCCGAGAAGCAACCTTCGAAGTTAGCCATCAGTCCGAAAATCGTCCATCGATGTCAGACATTAGGATGAGAATCGTAATTCGATGTTAGACATCAGACCGATTTTACATATTACTTCGACGTTGGCCATTAAGACGGGAATAATCCTTTAAGTATAGACATAAGGCCAAAATGCGTACTTCAATGTTAGCCTTGAGGCAGGTGAGTTTCATACGATGATATCTTGCAGAACGAGAAACGACATTCGATGTTAGAAAACAGTCCGGGAAACACATTTCTATGTTAGCAATCAGCACGAGATACAACCTACGATGAGAGCCGTAAAGACGAGAATAGTTTTTCAAGGTTAGACGTGCAATTTCCTCTGATTCTAGTCATAAAGCCGGGACACGACATTGACATCGAATGATGGGCGGGGGAACGTAATTCGATGTTATTCAGCAGGTCTAGGAACGACCTTAAATGTCATCCATCAAGCCGCGAAGCGATTGCCGGGTCAGCCATCAAGCCGAGGTACGACATAAGAAGGTAGTCATCAGGACGAGAAGTACTTAGATGTTATTCGTCAGGCCGAGGAAAGTATTTTGACAATACAACAGGCCGAGAAACGTTCTTCGATGTTAGACGTCAGGCCGAGTGTCGTAATATGATGATAGCCATCATACCGGGAATTGTACTTCATTGTTAGCCATCGGACAGAAAATCGACATACGATGATATTTATCAGGTCGTGACACGACATTCGATGCTATCCATCAGGTCGAAAAGCGTAATTCATTATTATCCATTAGGAAAAGATAAGAACATCAATGTTTGCGATCAGGCAGAAAAAAATTTCCGATGTTAGACGAAATTAAATTAAATTTCCATGACGATAAACGGCCTTCGATATTTGCAATCAGGACGCGTAACATCATTCAACGTTAACCATTAGTCGTCCATAACCATCAGAAACGTCCTTCGATGTTAGCCATCAGGACGAGGAACGGAATTCGTTGTTATCCATCAGGCCATTCTTCTCTTCGCAAAAATCATTTAATATTTTCTAACGCGCCTGGTGTACGGTATTCCGATATGTGGAATGAGTTCTATGTATAAGCATGCAAATTTTTCAACAGCCATTCTTTGAAGATTTTATTATGAATTTATTATCTTACGTTATTCTACGCATCACGGCATTGGATTGAACTCCATTTCTTTCTACGTAAATATTGTTTAATGTTATTTATTGAGCCTTAATTATTACGGATTTGCGCTACGTGGAATGATGTTTGCATATGGCCATTCACAATTTTCCACATTTATTCTATCCTTATACCATATGGATTTCATTGCCTCAAATTATTCTACGCATGTGGGATTCGCAATGAACGTCATAATTAACTACGTAAAAAACTTTAATACTGTTTGTGGATGCTGAATTAATACGGATTTCGATATGTGGATGTTTACAAACGACGATACAAAGTTTTCCACACTCATTCATATCATATTGACTTTATTTGCTTATAATAACCTACGCATCAGAGGTTTCAAAATGACCACAATTTCCTTGTACATAAATATTATCTAATACCATTAATCGCCTTTGAAATACTCTGAAGTACAGCAACGCGTTTTTTTCACATATGTCATTTTAATACTTTCCACATTCATTATACCACCGACAGTATACCATCGATTTCATTGATTTATATTGGTCTACGCATTGCGTGACTCGCAATGATCGCCATTCTTTGTTTGTCAATATCATTTAATATTATTTAACCATCCAGAAATATTACTGTTTTTCCTTACGTGGAATGAGATTTAAATTTGTCCATTCAAAATCTTCCACTTTCATTCGGCCAATATGTCATCATTTTGTGTGCTACGAATATTCTGCGCATCACAGAGTTCACAATTACCACCACTTCTTTGTACATAAATATCATTTAATATTATCTCTCATGCCTGAAATATTACGGATTGCAGCAACGTGGAATATTGCATACATATTTCAATTTAAAATTATCCACATTCATTCTGTTAATATGCCATATCGAATTTAATGTCTTATTATTCTACGTATTGGGGGATTCGCACTGAACGTCATTTTTTATAAATATGTCTAATATTATATAACCAGCATGACATATTACGTAATTCCGGTACATAGTATCAGGTTTATTATTAGTAATAGGACCATAAAAAATTTTCCAGCATGACATATTACGGAATTCCGGTACATGGTATCAGGTTTAAATATGACCATAAATAATTTTCCACAATCTTTCTGTAAATATATCATATCAATTTTATATTATATTATATTATCCTTCGAATTGCGGGATTCACAATGAAAGCCATTCTTTTGTACGTAAATATTATCTAATACTATATAACGAGTCTGACAATTTACGGAATTCCGGAATGTGAAGTGAAGTTTACATATTACCTTACAAACTTTCCACAATATTACTGTCAATGTATCTTATGGACTTTATGTCCTTACATTCATCTGCTCATCGCCATGAATGCCATTATTTCAGCGTAAAAATTGTTTTATTATTTGTTGAGCCTGAATTACTACAGATTGCTAGTTCTTGGCGTGAGGTTTAAATATGACAATTCTTAACTTTACTTAAATTCCTTAACTTTCCTTAAATTCATTCTGTCCATATACCATAACGATTTTTTTTCATTGTCTTATGTCATTCTTATATCATTTGCAATGATGGCTATTCCTTATTCGTAAATATCATCTAATATTATTTAACGAGCCTGATATGTTACGGAATTTCAGTACGTGGAATCAGGTTTACATATTATCATACAAAATTTTTGCACAGAATTCAGTTAATTATATCAATTTTATGGTCTTACATTATTATACGAAACGCGCGACTCGCAATGAACGGATTTTTTTTCATAAATATCGTTATTTATTAAATTATTATGAATTTCCGGTTCGTGCAACGAGATTTACATACGTATATTCAAAACACTCCACATTCTTCCCCTCAGTATATTATATCGATCACATTGTCTTACATTATTCTTGGCATCGCGGCCATTAATTAACGCCATTTTAATGTACATAAATATCGTCGAAAGTTATTTAACGAGCCTGAATTACTCCGGTACGTAGTGTAAGGGATACTTATGACAATTAAAATTATCCACATTCTTTTTGTCAATATATCACATCGATTTTGTGACATAATAATGTTTTACGCATCCCAGAGTTCACAATGATAACCATTTCTTAGTACATAAATATCATTTAATATCGTAGCTTCTAACGTACCTGAAGTTTTACGGATTACAGCAACGTTGAATTTTGTTTATAACGTCAATTCAAAACTTTTCACTTTCATTCTGTCGATATACCCTTTAGAATTAATGTCCTACATTATTTTAAGTTTTGAAAGGTTCGGAATCAACGCCATTTTTTGTTCGTAAATATCATTTAATATTATTCAACGAACTTTATATATTACGAAATTCCGGTAAAAGTAATGAGGTTCACATATGACCATACAAAATTTTCCACAATCATTCTGTCAATATACCATATATATTTTATTGCATTATATTCCACGTAGAGGTTCGTAATGAAAGCCACTTCTTCATTCGTAAATATTATCGGACGTTATTTAACAAACCGGGTATATTACGGAATTTCGGATCATGAAATGATGTATACATATGACCATACAAAATGTTCCAAAACCATTCTGTCAATATGTAGTATCGGTTTCATGTTCCTACATTATACTTCACGTAGCGGGATTCGTGAAGAACGTCATTTTTTTCTACATTAATATCGTCTTGTAATATTTATTGAGCATGAATTACTACGTCAAATGATATTTATATATTTCAATTCAAAATTTTTCACTTTCTTTCTATCAATATATCATATCAATTAATTTCCTAATAATGTCCTACGCACCAGGCGATTAACAAGAACCACCATTTCTCTGTACATAAATGTCATCTAATAGTAATTATCGCGCCAGAAATATTACGGAGTTCAGCAACGTCTAATGTTGCTTACATATGTTCAAAATTTAATAATTCAAAATTATCGACACTCTTACTTACTGTCCATATGCTATATGAATTTTATTGTCTTACATTATTTTATGCATTGCGGGAGTCACCATGTACATCATTTAATTGTTCGTAAGTGACATCTAATATTTCTGCCGAGCCTGAATTTTCCTGTGACTCGGTCCATGGAAATGGATTTTCATATGACAATTCAAAATTTTCGAATACCTTGTTGTCAATATATCATATTGATTATAGGGCCTTAAAATATTTAACATTTCCCGCGTTCTATAATAAACACCATTTTGTCGTACATAAATATAATCTAATCTTAGTTATCGAGCAAGAAATATTACGGAGTTCAAGTACGTGGAAAGAGGTACAGATATAACAGTTCAAAAGTTTCCACATTCATTTTGTCAACATATCATTCCGATTTTATGGCCTTATACGATTCTGCTACGAGGGATTCTCAATTATCTCCATTTCTTTGTCCGCAAGAAAGAGGTACAGATATAACAGTTCAAAAGTTTCCACATTCATTTTGTCAACATATCATTCCGATTTTATGGCCTTATACGATTCTGCTACGAGGGATTCTCAATTATCTCCATTTCTTTGTCCGCAAATATAATCTAATATTATTTAAGGAGCCTGAAATACTACCGATTTCGGGTACGTGGAATGAGATTTACATATAACCATGCAAAATTTTCCACATTACTTACTCAATTATCTCCATTTCTTTGTCCGCAAATATAATCTAATATTATTTAAGGAGCCTGAAATACTACCGATTTCGGGTACGTGGAATGAGATTTACATATAACCATGCAAAATTTTCCACATTACTTTTACAAATTTATCATATAAATTTTACAGCCCAACAACATTCTACGCATCTCGGGGTTCACAATGATCACCATTTCTCTGTACATATATATTATTAATGTTATCTATCGCGCCTGAAATA
>NIPQ01029031.1:0-20309 GCA_002806875.1 Lepidotrigona ventralis hoosana
CAACGAAGAGAGAGAGAGAGAGAGAGAGAGAGAGAGGTCTATTTGCATAACCGCCCCGACTCACAAAAGTCTATGATAAGTTGGCCCGATAAAGGGCGACCACTTGTAATCCTCGGCTTCCGCGCTCGCGGGACCGTGTACATGGAATATATCACAATCCTACGAGAACTCGTGGCCCAAGCTCTTCGCTTTATTTCCATTAACCACTCGATGCCAGCCAATTTCGTCCGTTCTTGGATAGATTCTTTCTAGATATCCTGTCTTTCTCTTTTTTTCTTTTTTCTTTTCCTTTCTGACAAGTCGTCGTCCTCGTCGTGTGTAGGAGGTTCCGCTTCGAAAATGAAACTTGCGAGTGTAAAATTTTTGATGTTGCAATGAAATTTTAAAAGATCACAGGCTCGTGAAGATAGATTCGACCATTTTTACGTACCTTTCAGAATTCCAACGTGAGAAATATTTATATCGTGTTACTTTTCTCCCTTCTTCGTATCACACAAGTTTTGAGAGCATGACATTTCCTCAAGTGACGAAAGTATTCATCGATGTGCTCGGTATGAAACATTTTGATAGAAATACGAGATACATATATTTTGTAGGGATGATAAAAGAACATTGAATTACATTAATCAATCTCAATATTCAGCGTGTATATTTAACAGATGTTTATCACTACTGTGTGGTTCACCTAATTTTTTTTTCACGTATGTACATTTCTAGAAATACAATCCTGGAACGTACGAAAATTAGAGAACTATATGAAAAATTGAAATATAAAACAGTCGACTTAACATTTAACTAAAACTACCAACAACTAAACTGTAATATTTTCAGCAAAGAAATTAAAGTGCAAAGTACAAGAAAAAGTAAATAAATACAATAAAGAACACAATCTTTGCATTAATATTTTATTAAAAATCACTCGAGCATTTATAAATATTGTTACAAATATATAAACTGACTTTATACTGTTATAAATATATTCCATAGAAAATTATAAATTGATCATTTTGACGTATTATAATTGTAGTTCTAGTATTAATAAATAAAACAAATCTCAGGTTAAGTGTTTCACTAATAAAATTTTCAAATGAACAATAAACGTAAGTGTTCAAGTATTTTCGTAAGACACTGTTCTACTACAAGAGAATATATTAATACTCGCATACGCGCAATTTAAAACTTCCTTTAAAGAGTATCTAATTAAAGGGAATTTTTATTTATCACAGAACTATTTCATTTTCTATTGAGGGTTTCTAACGGATCGATCGGATTTTTCCAAGGCGGATTGATGCACGCCTACAGTATATACACACCGAAGCAGAGGATTGCTCCTGGCTTCTAGGGAAATCAGCCGCATTATCCGCGAGCACGACGAGATTATGATAATTCCCGGTGACCGTGGTGCGCAGGGTGGACGAACGATTTTTTCTTTTACTTCTTTCTTTCTTTTTCCTTGTGCAGTCGCCTCGAACCGATATATCAACGACGCGAACTAAAGCTTAGCTCGATGGACTCTCGATAAGAGGATCGACGGAAATCTGCGACGATCTCCAGGGAAAATCTCGCGTATCAGTTTCTTAATGGACGACATCCCACTTGCACCCTCTGGCGAAAGTTCGTCCAGTCCGTCTTCTCAGTTTTCAGCCGCTCGAGAAATTATTCATTGAGAAATAGTTTCTAAATTTTCTAAGTCTAAATAGTCAAATTTCTTCCCTTCAGTCCTCGTTGAAATTCAATTACCATAATTCCAGAAATTAAAGGACTTGGAGATGAAATCCCTCATGTCTTGTCTGCGAGAAAAATTGTAGACGAATCTCAAAATTTCGAGAGATTCCAGTCTGTTTTTACCTCGGAAAGTTCGTGAAGCTTCTAAATTTCGAAACGTAAACATCGGCTCACTTGCTCGCTTTGATTGCCTTTACCTTCCTTTCATCTGTGTCCGAAATTATCTACGCGCTGGGAAGTTTTTAAACTTTGAAATGTTACAAAACAGCCAACAAGCGAAAACGTTTCGTCAATTACCCCGGCCCAAGTCCAGGAAGTAAATTCGTGTCAACGTACAGCTGATTACAGCGAAATTCCGCTCGAATTTTATATTCGCGTTACGGCCTCGACGTGTTCCCCTTTGGTCGGTTACGACCGTCCTGTTTTATCGTTTCATCGATTCGCGAGAAAATATTTACGAGACGAAGAGAATACTGAGCCGTGACGAAAAACTATATCCCACTGAGAGGATCTGTGAAATCGTCGATCGTCTTTTAATCGAACAGAAAATTACAAATTCTCGGCGGAGTATTTACGACGTGATGATACACTGTTCGCGAAGCTTTATGACGGAGTGGTTGTTTACGTTGCCAGCGACATTTATCGACGCGCTGCATCCGTGATCGTAGTTATTCATTCGCCGTTAACGGACTGTGAAAATCTTTGTGGAAGGACGTTGGAACAAATCGATTTACTTTAGACGCAGTCTCTCTTAATATTATGCTGAAGAAATCGAATAGACTGCTCTCTCGTTCGTTTACAATTTAAAGCTGAAAATTAGTAATTTACTAAATTTCCCGCGATGATTGGATCATGTGAATGTAACCTTCGTTCAGATACACTTACGTAGAATTTCAATGATTATCGTTTGCTACGATAAAAAGGCAAATTTGAAAAAAAAGAGACTTCGACTGCTTTATCAGAAACGTATTATCACGTATTACTGTATTTCTGCATCGTCGGTCGAGATTAACGATATTATCTGTACTGAAAAATTACTAAAAGTAAGAAAGAAAAAATAAGTAAAAGAGAAAGGACGAATACGTTGGAAATCATTCAACCATTTAAAACTATACAATCGAATAAAATTCAAAATTGCAATCGTACGGATAGAAATTTACCACCGAGAGAATATCAAACAGTTGTGTCAAGCTGAATTTCCGTCCGCGCAGTGCACTTTGCTCAAATTCCTTAGCAAACGAACGAAACGAGAGGCCCAAGCAAGGCAGTCAGCCAGAGGAAACGAAACGGGCCAACATATCCAAGCTTGGAAGAAGAAAGAAACACGCGATACGATCTTTAATTGTTCGCGCTGGCCGTGTAAAAATCGCGAGTTAAATCGCGAGGGGCCCACATGGTGGGCCCGGACACGCTTTTACCAGTCGACAGCCGGCCCATGGCGCTCGCCATGGAGAAAGGTCACCGTAGGAGCTTACCACCGTGCTCCACGACTGTGCCGGACCGGAGTTTCGTTTCGCAACGATCGGCCACGATTACGACGGTGCACGGGCTTCGTATGCAAAAGATTCTGGGTGTGTGCGTTGGTGGTAAGTTGCATACGAACGCGTGTCAGTCGGTTCGACGTGCGTGTTTGTGTGTGTGTGTGTGTCTGCGAATTGCGAGCACGCATACGGTCTGTCGAGCGTTCACGATCAATCGATCGATCGATCGCTTTGTCGATCGCTGGACGTCGATTGAAACGTTCTTTCTTGACGCTGATAAAAGTGGCGCGCGGTCTGGTAACGCCTGCTCGATGCTTGATTCGACCACACGTTCTGACTACTCGGAGTTATATTCCCTCGGGGGAAAGGTATCTGCGAGAGAGAGAGAGAGAGAGAGAGAGAGAGAGAAAGACGTGGAATAATTTGAAAATCTTAGAATCTTAGACTCAGTTTCAAGATTCTTTGAGACATAGATTAGAATTGTTGATGAAGAGATCTCTGTGAGAATTTTTAGAATAATTTTGGATTTCTCGTTGGGAGTGCTTTCGAGATCGAAATTGTGATTTTTGAAAATTTCAACAAAGAAAGTGTCATAGTATTGCACGTGTTGGTCAATTGGATCATTTTTGTATAATACGATATTTCTTAGATATTGATATAAATTTCATTCAGATAGAAATGTGATTGCAATGTTTAAAGAACCTACAAAAATTTCATTGAAATATATATAAAGAAGATTGTACAAAAAAAATATTATAAACATTGAAATATGCTCAAAAATCGTTGAAATACGAAAGCAAAATTGTCAGATTTACATCAGGTGTCCCGAGTCAGGATCCATCGATCATCAGTCCAAACAAGGGAACGTAAATCTGCATTGTTCCATTGGAAGTAAAAACCTGGATAAAAGCGTAACGGAGGTTACCGTTCGCGATTAGGTTCTATTTATAAATCCGAACGCTAGCTCATCCACCAAAAAATCCAGATATCGAGCCATCTTTTTAGCCATTAGGTCCATTAGAGCGACCGATAAAACGCGTATACAGTTAGTCGTTCAATCGTGGAACGTGCATCGAGCGCGGGCCACGCGTTCAATAACGACTTCTATCCCGAAGCTTGTCACAGATCGACGTTACTCTAATCATATCATCGCGTTGGACTTCCAACAGATAAATCTAAATAAATCTTTCTTCGCATTCTACTTGATAAGAAGGTACTCGATGCACTTGCAACTTGCAGATTGCTACTTTTATCATCGTTCTCCTATCGTACTATATTCTAAGCATCATTCCTCTATTATTACATTAATTCTTCATCTCTTCTCATAATCCGGAGTTACAAGTTATATTCTGCTAACGTTTAAATTGAAAATCAGGAGTGTACCTGCATTGCTCGGACGGGTAATTTTGCAAGGTTTATAAAAAGTTGTAGAACGTGATATACATTTTTAGTTGTTTGAAAATCATAGAGCAACTTCATTTTTTTGAAACATCTCTTTCTTCTTGCAATATTTTTGACAGTATTTGTAAGTAAAGTATTTAAACTTAATTCGTCAACGTTCAAGCTACCAATTTTTGCACGCTTACTTTTTTATTCGTACAGATTACAATAATTGCAGTCTCTCTCTCTCTCTTTTTCATTTATGATTACCTAAGACAAGATTAGGCGCCAGAATTAAATCAGATGTTGCTACACAACCCTGTGTAGAGTTATCTCATACGATTCAATTTTAACATTCGGGAGAGAAACGCGTCGCAAACTCGTCCCCTGAGATCTTCTTCCGCGCGATGGAAGCCGACTAGCATGGATCAGGTGCAAAGTATCGTAATTGCATTTCACCGGAAATTACAAGGATCGCCCGTGTCCAGAAGTGGAAGCAGCGTCCTACTTGCAACAGCCTTTGGCATCCAAAAAGAACCACCAAAGCGACACCGTAGAAATTGCGTGGGCTTTTACACGCGGGTTTTATCGCGTCGCTCATCGCCTGTTGGACAAGTTTAGAAAGAGAGAGAAAAAATTATATATGCGCGCGCGTGTATATGTGTGTGTGAACTTTCTCCTGGAGCGAGCTTACGAGTTGGATCGTGGGACGAACGCTCTAACTCGTAAGCTTCTTTCCTCGTCGGTCGTCCTCGTCGCGACCTCGTCCCTCGTGGGCGTGCTTCCACCTGCCGCGCCGATCGAACACGATAGATCCTTTCGCCAGAATTTGCCGGATCGATGCCGTAACAGCGAGCCTTCCGTGATTTCAAGCAGTTGCGCGCATGCCCGTAGACCCGTTAGACGGCCGGATCGGAAATTTCGAGCCTGCTCGCGCTCAGTTTTTCCGGTTTGTAGGTCGGTTGATGATAGGGGAACGTGTAGATGATCGTGCACGGGCGTTCTCGCGATCACAGAAGTCGGACTTTCGAATGGATAGCTGTGGTGAACTTTATGAATGACTTAGGTTCTTTCTTTTTAGGAAACTTCTTTTTTTAGTTAGTAGAATTTTGATATGAAATTTTCATCTTAGGAAAGTTCTTTATTTTTAAATTTGAGTCTTGATATTATTTGATATTCATTTGATATTAGCTTTCAGGTTTCGGCTGGGAAATTAGCAAGTGTTGATACGTGTAAAACTTTTTTTTTTTTGTTTTTGTTGTGACTTAAAATAACTAGCAATGAAATGGATGTGATATATTCTTTGTAATACATAAACTTATGTATGCATCTAATTTTCTGATGATAAATTGTTAGATAGTTTTAATAATAATTAACATTAATACAATAATGATCAAGTATTTTCGATTTTTGGTATTTTTGGTATTCACTAGTTTCAGATTTTGAATAACGAATGTCCGAAACTAATGTAATCAAGATGTTTATAATTTCTCTAGTTATGATCGTACGTTAGGTCTGACCACGTACCGTATTAATCTCCTGTCTCTCGAATTTCACATTCACAAGTTTCGCTCGAGTTTCTGCTGTTCGTCTCGTCTTAACCAGCTTGCTAAATTGCTTCTTAATTGGAGACTTCTGCAATTTATATCGTGTAAATGTGAAAGCAATTTGTTTTCCACGGAGAAGAAACGACGCGCTGGAAATTAGACTCTCGTTTGACGTGAACGTCAAAGTCCCCAATTCAGGTTAAGTTTAGATTCAGACGTCAAGGTCTCCAATTAAGGCCAAGCATAAATCTCGAAATATCCTATATTCTTCTGGAATATGGTGTAAATAATATGAATTACACTTTAAACCAATATACTTCAAACATCTTTCACTCTTAGCTTAAACTTCCTCAAGATTATTCAGGATAACCTAATGCCTAATTAAATTTCACTTGAAATCTAATTCAACTTTGCACAACAAATCTCCCACCTCAACTCACATTCATCTCAAACATCAAACGACCAATGCCAATATCTCGATACAAAATTTAACTCGAAATCTAATGCAAACTTTGCAAAACAACTTACATTCAGCTCAAACATCAAACGATCAATGTCAATATTTTGATGCCAAGTTTAACTCGAAATCTAATGCAAACTTTGCAAAACAATTTACATTCAGCTCAAACATCAAACAACCAAAGCTAAATTTAACTCGAAATCTAATGCAAATCTTACAAAATAACTTACATTCAGCTCAAACGATCAATTTCAATATCTTGGTGCCAAATTTAACTCGAAATCTAATGGAAACCTTGCAGAACTTTTATTCAATTCAAACGATCAATGCCAATATTTTGATGCCAAATTTAACTCGAAATCTAATGCAAACTTTGCAAAACAACTTACATTCAGCTCAAACATCAAACGACCAATGCCAAATTTAACTCGAAATCTAATGCAAACCTTACAAAATAACTTACATTCAGCTCAAACGATCAATGCCAATTTTTTGATGCCAAATTTAACTCGAAATCTAATGGAAACCTTGCAGAACAACTTTCATTCAATTCAAACGATCAATGCCAATATTTTGATGGCAAGTTTAACTCGAAATCTAATGGAAACCTTGCAGAACAACTTACATTCAAACAATCAGTGCCAAGATCTCAACATCTGCCACTTCGACATACATACGTTCAGGTCATAGAACGATCAACGCCAACGTCTGTAGAATCGATACCTACGTACCAAGATCAGGAAGAGGCAACAACGAACGAACGAACGAACGAAGGAAAGAGGACCTCTTCCTTAAGGCCCTAGTACAAACCTAGGATCATCCGAGTCTCTGCGTTCTACGTTTGCCGGCTCCTTCGGGAAACGGTGGTTTCGCTTCTCTGACAATACTCGTTTCATATTCGCTGAACTATGTAATGCAGCGAACAGAGATTAATAATTTGCAGTTGCCACCCCGGCATTATCGGGGCACGAGGCAGGCAGGCAGGCGGATTGCGAACATGATGCGGCGTGCAGAGCGGAGCGGTGTGTTCAGCAGCCGCGGCTGCAGGGTCGACCGGTCACGATGGCTCCGGGTAATGATAGCCTGCCCTCGCCTCATAATCAGTCCCCCATCTTAATTTATGTTTGCCTCCGCCCGTCCAGCTCCACCGAGCTCCGCTCTGCTCGCCGCTTCGATGTAGGTACCTGCTGCCTCTGCCTCGCCGCTTCGCCTCTTTACTCCCGCTAATTTACCGTAATTCGACCGCGAGACAAGCCAACGTTACTTTTGATTCTGTCGCTGATTTGTTACGAGCACGTCGAACGACCCGGCTGACCCCTCGGGCGGAGGGGAACAGTCGCGCCGCGGGAATTCCTGCTTCCGGCCGAGGCTCCATGTGGGTCTCCTCGGGACCGGATTTTGTCTCTCTCTCTCTCTCTCTCTCTTTTTTAAACTACGAAATCATAAATAAGGAGAGCTTCAAACAATTTTTTTTTGTTTGAGTTAAATAAGATGTTTTTTTTTAGATATTTGTAGTTTTATCTTGTTGCAGAGATTGTCATAAGCAAAAATAACGTTCACCAAAATGTTCAGTATACAAAATAATTCTACTTTCTTTTTAACGATGAGTATTGCTTGAGAATTGTGTTTAACCGTATCCGTCTGTTGTTTAATATCTCTGCAAGTTTATGGAATCTGGAGAAGTTCATTGGACTTCTCTCGTTGCGTAACTCGCGATCGGAGAAGAATTATGACCTATATACACACGCGCGTGCATAAAATATTACATCTCGTTGCAGAAACCAATAACTCTAACCAATTATTTCCAAATGCTAAACAATCAATAAATCCACACCGATTGGTGCAACAATCTCCAAGCAATTACGTTAAATATCAAGTATTAAGCGATCGAAAAAGAACGCGAGAGAAAAAGGAAAGAGGGACGAGGCGAGCTGGCGCTTCGAAAGGCTTCTTCGGGGTCAGTCATCGGGATCCCAGAAGCAACGCCAAGGTTAAAAAGAGTCGAGAGTAAGGCCTTAAAGGTTTTACGAGTAGACCTTTGCCTACAACTTGTTGCAGAGCGAGGAATTGTCGAGTTAGAAGCTAGGAAATGGCGAGGCGAGCCAGGCCCCAGGGTCAACAAACTGCGTGTACCTGTCAGCTATCATCCGCACGCAACGCGGACCGCGCAACGATACGACAGACTCTTTAATTCCAGGCTCGCAGCGTCGTTAAACCATGCAATTGAATTCATTAATGCGATCGATTTCATGGATCGCGTCGGTACCGGTTCCACGGAAAAACCGTCTGCGCCTGGTTGTATGGAAATTCCCTGGCGATTACAATTCGCCTTGGAAAGCAACATTTCTCCGCGCGTATGTGTATGTGTGTTTCGCTTCCTTATCGCTCGCTAAAGATTCCATTTTGCAGATTCAAAACGCAACGAGAGAAGCAGCGGGAGACACGAGAGAAGGAAGTAGCTAGTTGGAGAAATAGCGGTAAAAAGACGAGGGAAATTGATAGTTTCGTCTCTGGAGAGGCGTCTTTTTTAATCGTCTCGCCGGGAACACGAGGGGTAAAAAGTTGTGAAAAGGGATCGACGTTTGATAAATAAAATAACGTTCTTGGGAAGGTATGTGCTGCGGTTGTGTGTTCGTACGAGTCACTGATTTGTGGTAAACGTTTGAAATTACTGGCGAAGAAAGAGTAGTTTTTTATCTTGTTTATTTAGAATGATAAGTGGTATCACTTTCCAATTGCTTTTAGTAACAAATGATGGATAACACGAAACATCCTGAAATACAATAAACTCAATTATTTAACACGACGCCAATGATATCTCGTAATAGAAACAAACGAACTGCGAATTTTTAGGGACTTTTTGATGACTAAAAGAAAGTTTTTTTCAAAGATTAATCATCAGAAATTGAAAAAACAACATTATCAAAACTAGGTCGTCATTACTTTATACCGCGTCTCAACATTCTTGAGGTTCCAAACGAGAGATCGGCTAAAAGACACGAGAAAAAAATGGCCAAAGATATGGTAACAAAATGAAGGGACAAATTCATTCGAGGCACGCACGACACGTGTGTGTACGTGGATCTACAGACGATCTTCAACTGAAGACGCGTGAGGCGGACAAAAGAGGATCCAGATCGAGGCGATCGTTCCGCCGCGACATCGTAAATCGCGCACGCGTCCCGATCGCTTCGTATTTTCGCCGTGCACGAGCACGCTTCACGTGCCTCGCTATCGATTTGCATACGATCGATCGCCGGCGCTGATGGTCGCGTGGCGAATCAGCAATGCGATCCGCACACCGGGCCAATTATGATGTTCCTCCGCCACTGTTATCTGATTATTCCGTCTGTCATTTCTTCGCATCTCCTGTCGTTTCCTGGCGTTAATGACTCCGCCACGAATATAATCTACGCGCCCAAATATGTGTGCAAATATTCTTCCGAGCACGTCGTTGAAATTTCAGCCGATACTCGATCGTTAACGATTCAACTATCGGCACTTTTGGTTCGGTAGATCTCGAGAATGTTTCGTTAAATACAAAGTTTCTTTCTTCTAGGAAATTTTGTGGAATATATTTTTGAGAAATATTTAGTACAAATTTTGTTTGTACTAAAAGTACCGGATTTGACGAACGTTCTTTGAGAAATATAATATAAATGTCATGTTATTTCCATCCAACGTATTTTATGAAAGATATCGTTCATTCGTTCATGGAACATTCGATAAATGTATTCTACTTCGTTTAATATTGTAATGAAACATTATTCATAATAATTTTGATATCGTAGAATTTCTTAATTCTGAATCTTTTGTGACATTTCGTATTCGTCGTATTTGACGATTTCAACGTGCGTTTGAACGTGGACGTAAGTAGATTGATGTCGTTCGTAGCCAGACCGAGCATTCTCTTCTTTCATTCTTTTGCGTATCACAATTTATCAAACCGACCAAAGTCAAGTTTTCATACAACCGTAAGTAAATTAATATCCTTTGTTATCAGATATACAAAAAAATCATCCTCCAAAAAAATCAAACTTATCACTGTATTGCACTCATCGAAGCCAAACACAGACAGGTAACATAATGTATATACAGTGTGGATGATGCATAAAATTATATTTCATAAAGTTGAATTATATCTAGCAAAACGAATGAATGTAGACATCATATACGCGTTCCGTAACACAAAAACGTCGATTAAAAATATAACGAATCACGTGATACACCGAGTTTCAGTTCATTTATGCACATAATCGTACATTCCACGAAACTTCGTTGCACTTCGTAATTTCATTATTTCTCACACCACGCACTCTAAACGTTCAATTTTCGTTTTTTTTTTCCTACTTCGAACCTCTTTTATCCCCTTTCACTTCCTCCCGTACTTCCTCCCTCGTCACGCGGCCGGGATTCGCAACGTTCCTTTTTTTTCTCTCCCCCAACGGCGAAAATCCGATTCGAGGAATTCGCCGAAACGAGAATCGGAAATCGGCGTCACGGTGACGGCGACCGGCGCAACGCCGCGTCCGTTCGTGTCGATCGAGTGCGTTAATCTGAGCAGCGGACGAAACAACCGAACTGCGGAAGAAACGCGTCGGCCATTAATCGAACGGTTCGATGGTCAAGAACCAGTTCGCAATCAGTTCAACCGGAAAACTAGGGCGGGAGGGGACGCACGCGGCGCACTGTGTTTCACATGGTGCGTGCACGTGCGTGCACACGAACGTAAACATGCCCGCTGGAAAAATGCAAACACTGAAACGCGTCGCGTTCGAAAACCTGCACGGTTTTACGGCGACTTTATTACCTTGTCGCGCACATCGATTTTCCCCGCTGTACTAGAAACGTTTGCCGGATTGGAAAGTAAGCTGCGAGCGCCGGGTTCTTTCTCCTTTTTCTTTTTTTTCTTTTATTTTCTTTTTTTTTTTTAATTTTTAACTTATGGAGCTCTCGATTTATAGAGTGGATTTTTCTGAACTTCGTTAATCGTGATGGCGTGCGACACAATATTCTTGCACTGGATCTTTTTCGATGACTTTTTCTTTTTTTAATATGTCTATTTCGTCGGTTCGTGCTTCCTTTGAAATTTGCATTCACATTGAGTCTACTAATTTTTGTACCTATTGCGAAATTATCATTATTTTCTTTTCTTTGAAATTAATCTTACCAGGTTCATTTGATAGACTTAAAAATCGTCTGAATAGATTCTTTCACGACAGACCGTGGATTTTCGTAAATGAAAATTAATCAAATCATTTATAATAATTATAAAGCAAGGTGTAAAGGAGATTCATGTTTTTGAGAATAAATGGGAAAAATTGCTTTTTGAATCAGCAAAATCTTGTTTAATAAATGTAGGAGACTTAGTACAACAATCACTATTATCTTACTTCAAAAATGTACCACATGGCTATACTCAACAAATGGTACAATGCGTATCTGAAGTAACAATCGAGGACATGGGTCGTATATATAGCATCATAGTATTTGAAACCATTGTTTGATCCAAAACATGTCATCTATCTAAAGTACCAGAAATTGTTGATGCATTTAAAACGTAAATTAATAATTGCTATAATGATATATTTTAATATAAATAAATGTAAATAAACATTTGTATTTATTTGTATATATATATATATTTTTTTTTTGTTACAGTCTCAATCACGATCTGAAATCATGTAACACTCTTTATTTAAATGATTGGTAAACTTTTTTTCAATATATCTAAAAAAACACACACATTGCCGGACGTGAGAATATAATAATAATATTTGCAAATATATTTTTCCTCTCAGCATTTTTCAACTCGAGCATCTAAATTACAAACAAAAGGACAGTCCGATGTAAAAATTTGCCCTCAGAAACGATATTGACTCACACCTGACACTGTTCGAAAGCTAAATATCTGAATTTAGTTTATAATCAAAAACTGAACGTCAACTCTTAATGAAATCTTCCACAACTAACTCGCACCATCCACTTCGACGTCAATTCCTGCGTTTCTCTTACAGATTCGTCGATCCGTTAACGGATAATGCAGCGTCTCGGAATAGACGTGCAGCATCTTTCAGACTCGTTCGCTACTTTCTCCTACGATCCGTGTTATTAACCGTGGCCTGTGATCCACTATCGATCTCTCGCCCCTTTCGTATCGTACTTATTGAAATTCTTCGTTGGCGATGCATCGTCGTCTCGGCAGCCGTTCCAGTTTCACGGAGATAAACGTTGATTAATCGGCGAATCGCTCGGATCCTCCCCGGGGCTTATAAATAGCAACTATAGGGAATATACTTGTGCAAATCGTGGCCATTCTTGGTGATCGTTTTTGCAAAACAATTAGGGAAGACTCGAACGTCTTAATCTTTCGACAACGATCGAGTAAATTCCTCCTGAGCAGGGATTCTTCTTCTATGGTTCTTCGATTGTTATTTACGACCCGGTAGCGCAGCAGCTCGCGATAGTATTTAATTTGAAACACTTTACAGAGTGGCCTCGGTAAAAGCAAACTCTGCACGAAGGAAAGGTAACAGGTTTTGAAACGATCGAGAGCTTTGAGAGTTTGTCAGTTAATCTAAATTTGATTGATTTCGTACTGGATAAAATCTACATGAAAACGATACACTCGAGAATATTCTATAGCGAAAAATGTAGTATAAAATTTTTTGTTCATGAAGGTAGTAGAAATTGAATATTTTTTTGAATATATTGGCAGTTTCCTTAATAAGTTCCTCCTTTAAAAATGAGTAAGAAATGTAGAATAAATTGTTTTCGTTCAAGAAGGAAGTGGAAATTAAATATATATATATATATATATATATATATATATATATATATATATGTGTGTGTGTGTGTGTGTTTCAAGAATTGGCACTGGACCAATTTCCTTGATAAATTCTTCCTTCAAAAATGAGTGAAAAATGTAAAATAAAACTTTTTGTTGAAAGAGGAAGTAGAGATTGAATATATTTTGATAATTGGCAATGTTTCTTAACAAATTCTTTCTTTCATACTTCTTCACATTGAATTGGTATACAAATTTCTGTTCGAAAATGAAAGGGTTCCATTGACTCGCCGGCTGTTGAGCTGACTGGTCTATGGAGTAGCACCGTGGAGCGTCAGACCATAACGCCATTAACGTAACGAGGCCACACGTTGCACCCTCGCGAGCACTCGACTATATCAGCCCCGAGTGCTCACAATGAACTCCTAGACCTAGACCTACGTCTAACCGGCCGATATCTCGTAATTCTTAACCCTGCTCCAAGGACATATTGCTCGACCCAATCATTTCACGTTGTTGAAACTCTGAAACGGTACTATAAAATTTAGATCCTCATTTTAACCTTTTAATATTCATCCCTTGCTTGCCTGACGTGTTCTCGAATTTTTTAAGAAACATCTGCTACAACGTTAGTGAAACAACATCAGAATTTATTTCTTTCTGAACATGACTCACACTCGTGGTGTCTGATCGCGGAAGTCTCGAAATTTTGATTTAAAATTTGATTTAAATTTTGAAAAAAACTTCTTACTTAATTTCCTGGGAAATATACTGGTCGTTGTATCGAAAGACCAAAGAATATATTTCAACCTTACACGAAACATCAGATACTAAATTACACACAGGCGCAACATCGAACCGAATGAATCATCCGCGTAAACTGAAATTAATAGCGAATTAAGCAACACGAGTTCGCATTAACATCTGTCTGACGAGGGGATCCGCGAGAGAACGAGCGTAACCTAATAAATAGCCTAACGCTCGACTTCCGTCGTCTCGATTTATTAACGATAATAAGATACTTGGAGAAACGATGAAAGAAAAGAAGAAGAAGAAGTGAAAAAGAAAAAGAAAAACAAAAGGAGAAACTGCAGGTACGAGCATCGTGTAATTAGCAACGAGTCAAGAAGAAGAAACGATTATGCGTACGTCAGTCAGTCTGGCCAACGACACGTCGCGTGTCATCGATTTCCATCGAGTTCTCTCGTTAATCGCACACCACTCCGCGTTCAGTTACACGTACGTATTTATACTTAACGGGACACACCGATGCGTTCAAGGTGAACGAGATCTATCGGGGAACGATGCTTCCCTTGATTGAAAATTCACTTGTTCGCTGTTTTACGTAATTAGCTAGAGGTAACTTGGATGCTTATCCAAGTAATTAGTTGCTCTTCCTCTTGATCGGCCATTCTGTAAGAATAGAATGATAGAATAGGACGGTAGAATCTGCAGCGTCATTCGCTATCCGATGCAGCGAAGGTGAGGAAAAATCAGTTATCCAGTTTCCTTTGTAATCGTCACATTTTGTCTACATTCACGAAGCTAATTGCGGATTTTCGTGCAATTTTATATCTTACGTGCCGTGTCGTGCAGATTTAAAGAAATGAAAGTTTCAGTGGCGCTGAATTTATTGGAACTATGTAGAGAGAGATTAGAATGAGAGATTAGAACAGAGGCCTGAGAAATTTGCAGTGTCATTTACCTGCAGTAATTTGTCTGACTTTGATTTCATCTAGATTTGATGTAGAGAAAAACCAACTACATAGTCCCTTTCGAATTGCATGATCTTCGGCAAGCTGATTATTGGACACTTTTAGCTATCTTTTAGGTAAAAGCTCGTAAAAATTGTAAAGTAGTTGATAAAGTTTCGTATCTATACGCGAGACTGTCGCCAATGTTAGTTATTCAAATCAGGATCAAATCAATTAAATATCAAAGTATCAAGACAAATTTCACTGGTGCATTTATAAAAATTCATCTTCCAACTTATTCATAACAAATTTATCTGTCTCTGAAACAAAATCAATGTTGAACCGATATTCTGATAAAATTGGCGAGTTAAGAAACGAACGGGACCACGAGAAAAAAATAGGAATGAGAACGATTCCGCGACGAAGGAGTTAACCAAAAATCGGGCGGAAGTTCGTTTTCGATGACCGGTATGCACCGACGATGATACCGTTGCGAGGCAGAGAGCCACACCCTTGCTCGATGCACACATGCATCCCGGCGTGCACACGCGATGCAAGTTAGCGGCAGATACACGTGACTATGTGTACACCGCGAGCTGCACGAGTTGTACCGATTGTATCTGTTGGGCGTCGGGACGCGGCAACAGCCACGGTGGAAAAGGGACGAGCCCCGATGGAATTCGAGGCGAAACCACCGATTCCTGCATCGATCTTCCACTTCTCTGTTCTCCGTCCGCCGTTCGTCAGATATACGAATTCCACGGCCATTCCCTTCTCTCTCTCTCTCTCTCTCTCTCTCTGTCTCTCTTTCTCTCCCGAGTAACGAAGAAATCGGCTTCTTGGCTGCACGAACGAATCTCTATTGTTTCGATTATTTGAATGTGATTGTGGAACGTGTGCGTGAATGAAGAATTGTGAGAAGTATGACAAATTTCGTCGAGAGATTCTTAGGTGAAATCCAAGTTCGAAGGTGAATCCATTCGAAAATCGGCAGAACCGGAGATGTTTGAAAAATTGAGAACTCTTCTTTCTTCGAGAATCGAAGAGAAAAAAGAAATTTGCGAGTTATTTCGGAACTTTGAGCATTGGAAAAATTGAGGACCGCTGGAAACTTATTTATTCGACCGCGGCTAGAAGATCCCGAGAAAATTGGAAAAATCGAGGATCGCTTGGAAGCCATTCGGAAGTTGAAAGAAAAAAAAATATCGGGGAATTATTCGAAACTATTCGCGACGCGAATGCAGGCGCGATGGATGGCGTTGAGAGCCGGGATTCCGCGTCCGTTCGATCGTTTCTCCGCCTCTGTCCGGCGTGGAATAATTTACGGCTCGTGACGCTCGAGAAAATCGAACGGCGGTGCAGAAATTACGCGGCTATCCCGTCGAAATTGGCACGACCACGGCCCGTGTTGCCTCTTGAAACGCGCGTGCACACACACAACCGTCGTCGTGCGTCGTCGTCCAGCTCCCTCCACGCCGCGCTTGTCATTAAACCAGTATCCTAGACAACTGGCGCTGATTATTTAGCAATACAAATCATTCCGCGTGCGAGAGCTCTATCGTTCGAGCTCGTTTCGTCGTTCCTTGTCCCGCGCGCTCGAATCTCCCACTGCAACGTTTCTTCTTCGTTCTGCTCGCGCGGCAAGCGGGTTTTCGCGTGCGCGGGCGTGGTACTCGTACCACTTACGACGGCCAACACACGCTCTCGCGCAGGTACACGTACGCGGTGGCGCGTATGTGTGCATCAGATAGCCGAGCGGAGAAACAGTTTCGTTGATTAGCGAGCTCGTCGAACCAGCCAGTATTACTTTGTCGAATCGCAGAAACGCTTGGCCGCAGAGAGAGACTTATGGCGATCGCCAGGCTTAAATATCCTCGCCCTCTTGTCGATATATGTCCTCTGTCGAGAACGTCCGAACGTTGCTCCTGCTGCGACCTGATCCAGCGCCGCGATTGTTAAAGACGATCGTTCATCTCCCCGCAACTTCTGCCGTTTTCACTCTTCGTTCGTTGCTTCAACGAAATCGAATTTCGAACAGTAGTCTTCGAAAGAAGAATCGAACACGAGTTTTTAGGAGGGAGGAATCCGTTTTGTACTTAAAGAAATTCCTCCCCTTCGGGTCAAAGTTAAATTTAATAACACGAAGATCTAAAGGAGGTCTTAAAGTGCCTCGTAATTTCAATTTCAATAAGAATGTTCCAATTGAAATTTCGTGAAATTATAGAGTCTGGGTAGTAAGTAAATCCTTGGGACTTCCCCAATATTGAGAAAATGAAATTCAGTGATATAAACTGGAATTGGGAAAAAATCCTCAGTGGATTGAAGGAGAAATTCGCTGAACGGGTAACCTGAGGAAAACTTGACCGCACTGAACGAGATCGTCGAACCCAAGAGATTCAACGAGATAACGACAAACATGCAGGATCTTCCATCAACCTAACTACCAGCGCTCAATAACTAGAAGTCTCCCCGACACACCTAAAACCCGACTGACTCTCAAGATAGTATACGCGCGTCTCCAAAGAGAACCTTAGAACTCGCAGGAGCGATTTTCTGAAGACCAATAAACTGTGAAAAATCGTTGACTCCCGTAGGAAAAGCGTAATCAGCAGAGAGCATCGTAGCTGTGTAACATATCGAATATCTTAAATTTCCGCGTGCATGACGGTGATGGCTTCGAATAGAGACGCTGCTGGTGGATCGAGCTACTCGCAGGTACTCGTTCGATGAGTCATCTCGCGAGCAGAGAGAGAAAGAGCAGAGAGATATCGTTGGCGTTATCGGAAAGGTCGTCAGCCAGTTCGATCGTTATCGTCGTACTAATCAACGCTAGGGCAATCGTGGAACGAGATGAAGAAACTTGGCTTGCTTGGAAGTCTTCCTGAATGATAGCGAGTCGTCTAACGAATCTTAGAATAGATCTTTCATCTCATCGCGATTAGGCTATATTGGATTCAGATATTTTTGGAGGAATTGGCAGAAAATTTAAATATCACAAGGCGTAAAGAGGATAGTTACAGGAATGTGTAATAATTATAATACAAATATGAACATATATATGAATAACGTGTAATGCATGATAATTACAATAAAGATGCGTTGGTGTAAGTTGAGAAGATTCTGTTAAGCAATCAGGACTTTACAGGGGTGAGAAAAGTACTCAGTTCGCTCTGTCTGATCCTGGATTATCTACGCAATTTTTAATATGACGCGATTATTTATTCCACGTGTTTATTAATTTAATAAATTAGAAGCAATCGCAATCAGCTTCCAATTTATTTATTTACACATTTTTTTTATACACAGGATGTTTTCGAAACCGTGACACGATTGGCCAGGAATTGATTCTACATTTAAAAATAAGAAAAAAGAAAGAATAAAATTTTTCCATGTAACACTTCGTTTTCGAAGAAAAATCGAGTTTGAAAATTTTATCAAGTATGCTAATTCTAGACGTAACTAATTAACAGAAGATTATTCTATTATATTATTATGCGAAAATAAGTGAAAAATATGGAATAAATTTTTCTTATAGGATGCTTCGTTTCCGAGAAAATCAAGTTTGAAGATTTATCAAGATCACTTCTAACGAAACATATTCAGTTTATTTTTTTTTTTCTTAAATAAAGCTATAAATGAGTAAAATTTATTCTACATTTTTTATTTATTTTTTTCACATAGAATAATCTCGTACTGATTATTTTTATCTAGCACATAAAATTAACTAAATTATCTTATTTTTAATTATCTTAAATTCAAGTATTTAGTCTTTAAATTAGTAAACTTTCAAACTCGAAATCTTCTCGAAAACTCGAAACCTCGAATCAGAGAAATTTATTCTTTCTTTTACGTTATACCATAGTTTCGAAAACACTCTGTATATAATACTATTTATTTAGATAATTTCCAAATTTACCTCTTCATTCTTCATCTGAAGAAGCATGGCGATCGAATATTATATTTGAATAGAAATCAGATCAACGCGTAATTCGCAGAGTTGATGCAAAGATGAAGTCAAGCATGAAGCGGACGTCCAGCGTCGATTTTTCGACGACTGACCCGGAATACGCGCTCCTGAAATAATCGCGATCATCATTTACACGGGATCGCTATCAGGCGTCCAGTGGAATCGATCCTTCTTGTTGAACGTTTTCCTCGCACCGAACTCGATATTTCCCTAGCGCTTGCTCATTTGTATTTATTAACGGAGTCGCCTGGATGTTTATTTTCCTCGTGCGTGTTTTACGCACGTACATACGTTCGCGGAAGTGAGAGAAAGACGAGAACGTATCGCGGAACTTTTTCGAAAACTGACTAGGGGATTAGATGAAGCCTACTTTATGGATGGTGGATCGAAACGTAAGCCGTAAGCTTCGTATCATCGAAATCGCGGTGCGGAATACCCTTTGTAGAATGTAATAAAGACCTCGAAGGATCGCAATTGAGCAAGCTAGGAATGTTGAATTTTTTTAACACCAGACTGGCGAAAATAATGAGTTTGTAATAATTTTCTCGTCGAAATCTATTGCGCTTTAACTCAGCTTGGAAACATTCAAACGGCGCGTTTCTAAAATAATTTTTTTCGTGAAACTTTGAAACTTCCTCTTCGAGATATCAATTTTATGTTTCAATTGTTGGTAATTCTGTTCACTCGATGACCAAAATTTCACTAGAGATTGGCACTTGTCACGGTTTCTCCGCGAAACAACATCTATCTATCAGGATTCTCTTTGTCGTCGATTTCTCGAAAGGGCATCGGACGCCGTGATTCCCCCTTCGGCTTGCAATTAATCGAACGCGCCATCTCACTCAAGGATTATGCGAGCCCCGAAGGATATTCCTCTGTTTCGCCGAGGCTCGACTCGTCGTCGACGTCGTGGCCGATGTCATTATCCTAGGAGTAGCGGATAATGGCGGCAGCGGCCGCGCGAATGCCTAGATCGGCAGGCGAGGCATGCCAGGAGCCTGGAGCCGCATTATCGCGAGATTACGTAAGCCGCGGCATACGGTACGCCTGTGTGTTACGCTATAATTAGGATCGGCCTGGCATAACCGCGAGCCGCCGCTGTCCAGCGCAAATACGACCGCCGTGTAATCCGCGCCCGTATTAATGACCAACGATAAACCTTAAAAGGGGGATGGGTCCTCCACTCAGTCGAGGCTCCAACAAAAAACCAACAAAGATCACGTTCGATAGAGAGGTTGGATAGAGACAGTGTGTGTGTGTGTGTGTGT
>NIPQ01029162.1:0-20442 GCA_002806875.1 Lepidotrigona ventralis hoosana
TTGCCTTCACAAATATGAGATCAAAACCTACAAATCAAGTTTCGATTGCAAGATACAACTTGTTCCCTCATAGTCAAGTACTTTGGCATACTACTAGATGCTAAAGTCATCTAGGTCCCAGTGACCATTAAAAGAGCAAATCTAGCTTTCCGCGCACTCAGAAGACTATACCCGTACAGTAGTCTCAAAACAAATATCAAACTAAGCCTATATAAGATGTGCGTTAGGCATAATAACATATTATCAATATCAAATCTGGGCTGCAGCAGCAAAGACACACTTTAATAAGATTCAAGGAATCCAAAATAAATTTCTACACATCATTTTCAACAAACATATGCGCGTACGGCACGCAATAGCGACCATCCAAACGATTCAGGATTACATTGCAAATTCACTTGAAACCGCTTATCACACTGAGCATCAAAATCCACTCATCAGTCAAATAGGAACCTACAACGTTAATATTATCTCACTAAAAATCAAGAAAAAGTTACTTAAACACGTAATTGTTATTACTAAAACTAATATAGATGTGCAGATTCTTTTTGAAATTTTTCCTGCTTACTTGTTGCTAGTAACACAAACGTTAATATTATCTCACTAAAAATCAAGAAAAAGTTACTTAAACACGTAATTGTTATTACTAAAACTAATATAGATGTGCAGATTCTTTTTGAAATTTTTCCTGCTTACTTGTTGCTAGTAACACGCAACTATACAATCAGACTATCTCTCCTGAAAAGCATCTATCCAACAAATACATTTTTTTATATAAGTTAAAGAGCCACCAAACCCCAGGCACTGCAATTAAGTTAATCACAGGCAAAAAAAAAAAAGAAAAATCTCGAAACAGTTCTTTTGGACAGTATCGCCAACAATCGTTGTGACACGTTCTTTCAATGAATCACTCAATCAAATAGCTTCGTCGAAGTTCAATTTCAATATGAAATTCAACTCGAACTATTTTTACACTCATAACTGTTCGTAAGGAAACCGAACTGAACGGAAACGAACATCGAATCTGCGAATCCGCGTCATAACAATAATTATACTAAAACGATTCGTGAACAACATTTGTTCTCTTATCGTTTTCTCCTTATACACTAATGTTAACATTAATACTAATAAATTAAAAGTAAATCAATGAATTATCTAATAATAAATAATAATGTATTAATAGACTAAAATAATTTAAAATACTAAAATAATATTTGTACATGTAAAATATCTTAGAATATTATATTAATCATAATTCTTTTCATTTCTACAAATAGAACAATTCCTCGAGTAGGAAAATATTTTAAATTATAAAATTTTTTCTGCACCTTATATCATAGAATGTCTCTGAATAAATTTTTATTCATATTATATTAATCATAATTCTTTTCATTTCTACAAATAGAACAATTCCTCGAGTAGGAAAATATTTTAAATTATAAAATTTTTTCTGCACCTTATATCATAGAATGTCTCTGAATAAATTTTTATTCAAACAATAAGATGTTTTCCAATTCAAATATTCTTTTTATAGATTAATAATATAGACTATTTACTTTTATAGACTAATTTATAGATTAATTTATTAAAGTTTTACTAAGATTTTATACATTTAAGATTCAAACAATAAGATGTTTTCCAATTCAAATATTCTTTTTATAGATTAATAATATAGACTATTTACTTTTATAGACTAATTTATAGATTAATTTATTAAAGTTTTACTAAGATTTTATACATTTAAGTACTTTGTTACAATACGATAACTTCGCATCAGTGATTTTTTCCTCTTGTTTTATCCGCGAATAATTTTATAAGTAATCCTTTTTGATTTGCTACAAATTTCTATTTCAGAATACAATTAATTCTTTCGGTTGTTTTCCATGATGATTGTTTTACCTTGAGTTTTTCAAATTATTTTATGATAATTAAAAGTTACAATAATATTTATTATATTGCAACAATAAAAGTTTTTCCAGCATAAGTCCATGGTGAAACTTTGAACGAGTCAACGAAGATCGTAAGTGTTCATTACAATATTGACATTGATACCGCGGTTCACGTACTTCTAATGACTCTTTTTGATGATAGAATAAGTAGATTGAATTACGAACAAATAGTTAAATAACTATATTTTAACACAAAAATAAGAATGTGATATAACATATAGTGACGTATTATGTACCAAAAAACAGTTGAACTTAAAGGTGATGATTGTAAACGATTTTCTGAAAGTAATGATTTTTTTATAGGACAAATTTTTATTAGAATGGTTTAGCGGGAAGATTATATCTGGCGGATTAGTAACTGCAAAATGACCTGTAGCTTTTTAATGTACGCTTTTAAAGTCACTATCCATATCATGTGATCGTATAAGATGATTAATTGTGTAAAATTCGAGTTTAAATTTATTACAGTTTGTTTAGAAGCTATAGTTACTACTAGAGACACCTAAGTAGGAGATATATCAGTTTGAATTACAATTGCTGGAGTTTAATATGCTTGATCAATTTACTTATTCACTGATGTCGATTTCTATTATTCCTATTGCTTTTAGATACTGGTAAATTTTATTGGTTTCGTTTTATTATTTATTTTTTACTTTTCAGTTTTGAAAATTGTAGGTAGAAATTTTGATCATCATTCGATACTTCGTTACTTGCTTCAACTTCGAGCAGAAAGAGTAAATTTCTATTTCATCTTCCAAATTGTCAAATAAATATTAGAGTTTGATGGTATTATAGGAATAAGTCCTAGAAAAGATCCTAGAATAGATTTCTGTGGTATTCCTGAGGATATATCTTTTGTGTTGGATCATTGACTACAATGCTATTGATGATAGAAATTAAAATCAAAAGATACAGACAGTGTTGCCGTTTCCTTATTAAAAATTATTTCTTGAATTAAATCCGGTGACATTTTATTACGAGCAATATATATGTGTATATACATATAATAGTCATAATAAATGCGAATTTAGTAACAAAACATTATTTAAGAAGATTTAAGATTCTACCACTGTGTAGTGTGATTTTTCACAAAAGTATTTTGTTTCTTGATGGATATCTAGGATTTTTTTTTCTACTGCTATTGAATTTTTTTCTACGTGCTATTCTGAACAGCATGAAATAAAAAATAACTAGAGCATAATGTTAAAAAGAAATTAATATTTTTTAAAATACTTCAAATTTTATACACGAAGTGGCTTTGAAATAAAAATATATTTGCTGTATTTTTGTTTTTATGAAGAAAATGTTATGAGATAAAGTTGTACTATTTTAAGGCATACATTCATTGAAGGTGGAAAGAATTATTTTCAAGATCATTTTAAAGTGAAAGTAATGGATTCATATCTTTGTCGATTTTCTTATAAAACATAAAAATGCAAATTTATTTATCTAAATAATCATTTCCAATCATTTAATCTACAGAAGTTTTTTTCAGAACCATTTATTAAAGAGGTTTTCATGTTAAAACAGTTCAAGCAAACACAATGATTTGGCATTCAGTGTAGCAGAATTAATATAAAATATAAAATAGATTTGAAGAATGATTTAGTAAGATAAATTATATAACTGATGTATATTCGAAGGAAGTGCGGTTTGTCCAAATCGTTCGAGAGCTCGGATTGAATTGTTGATCAGCTCTTGCTGATCATCGTTTTATTTGATATAAGACAGCAGCCTGTCTCTTCTAGGAACCGTAGTCCTTGGCATGTATTTGTATATATTTCTTTCTTACCACGTAGATTCTATAATATATTACGGAATTTCTTTACAATTTTATCAAGAACTTAATGACATATTTTAACATACTTTATTGAAATTTTATACGAATTCAAAATAATATATTCTCATTGAGTACTACTCATTCTCATTTCCTTTGCAATTGCTTTCATCACAATTGTCATCGTGCAGAATGGCAAATGGAAAGCAAGTTAAAGGGACAGTTTAGGATTTCTTGAACCAATCTAAAAATTGAATATAGTTGCCACATTTTTGTTCCATCGATCGGTCCTGTCTATGAAATGATAAAATAGGTGACTGCATGATTGTTCCTAGAGTCAGGTAGAGTTCGCTCGAGCTCAAAATTATCCAATTAGATTCAACTTCGAAATGTTAAATACTCTCACCTAGGTAATGTGAACAAATTAGAATAATAAATAAAAATACAAGTCTCATCATAACTTCATAAAAAGAATCATGTTACACTTTACTTGAATTCTTTTTAAAATATAAAGCTTTTGCTTCGATCACTTTGAACCGTTGTTTTTTTGGAGATATTTTTATATTATNTAAATAAAAATACAAGTCTCATCATAACTTCATAAAAAGAATCATGTTACACTTTACTTGAATTCTTTTTAAAATATAAAGCTTTTGCTTCGATCACTTTGAACCGTTGTTTTTTTGGAGATATTTTTATATTATGTAGGTATGCAAGTGAGGTATTGAAGAAATTTCTTTTCTCGAAATTTAAAACGTTTTTAAAAATATTGAGAAATTTTTGATGACTGGAAATCCACCATAGAAAATTTAAATTATGTCTTTTTTCAATGATATCTTAAAATTTGCTGTAAAGAAATTCGGTAGTATGTATACAGAATCCACATAATAAAAATATAAATGTAACATAAACGCCTAGGATTGCTAGAAAAGATAAGACTACAGACTTATGACAAAGAACGATGATCGGCAGGTAAGGCGGACAAGCAATTCAATACGAGTTCTCAAACAATTCAACAAATTTTTTGAATATATACAATTTTATAATTATTCCTTATATTGTTGTACTTTTTTGCCATTCTATTAAACTGTAATCATTAGGATTTTTAACATTACATTATATATTAGTAATGTTAATATTATAATGCGCAGAATTTAATTTTTTACTTCTCTAATATTTTAAAAGCCAAAGCTAAAATTTTATATTTGAAGTCCTGGCCGCTTCTTTATAGTCTTTTTAAATATCACGCGATTCGTCTCCGGGTCGGAATTGCAGTCCAATTAGTTAAATCTCAGTACAAAATAAGGATATTATTCCAATTGATTTTTCTCTCCTATGAAATGTTTGCTGAATTCAAAAATTTAACTGTTCAGAAGATAATTTTGCGATACCTAACGTAAGACAGACCTTGTAAAAGACAACAAAAGACAGAAAGTGGTATAAAAATTAGTTAAAAATTACATGGTCACAATGTTCCCGATCGACTATTGACCGGAGATATAGATATATATGTACTATATATAGAGAGATATAGATATACTTGTGTTTCTTGAGAATTGCATTTGTATGTGCTTTTGTTTACTCTAGATGCTCTAATTAGGCCCGATGCAGTTACGAAGAGTCTGAGCAGTGATGCTTTGGAAGAATGGAGACACAAAGATCTTTCTTTTGTTTCATAAAAAAGAAGGAGAATATATCTCTGTTCTTTCAAAAGAATCGCAATGATTTGGCGTAAATCGGTTATCTGCATTAGGTCTAACGTTAGCTGTTAATTGCTTGTTCATATTTTATATTATATATATATATATATACACACATATATATAATATATTATATATATATATAATATATTATATATATATATATATATATATATATATATATATATATATAAAATATATATCGTAAAATTGAATTGATCTATCTTCCAAACAGAGAATTCTCGAAGTCAAGATTTTATATCTTTGGAGTTTCACATCTCATGCCCTTCAAATTTTACTTCGATCGGTAACCATTTAAAACTAAATAAATATACGGTAGTCACCAGTTGTCAATCAAAATAAAACCCATTTTAAAAATCATTTTTAGCAACAATGAAGTATGAATAATTATATACATGAAATGTATATTAATATTAAAATATGGATAGAATTTTTTGTGATATATATATATATATATATATATATATATATATATATATATATATATATATATATATATATATATATATATATAATATAAANTAAAACGTTAATATAAAATATTTTAGATACTGATTCCTTGTATCGGAATCTAATGGCATAGACGAGGTATATGTATTTATACCTCATTTGTGCTGAAGATATAATTGACAACACTGTAAAAGATATCATTTTCTTGAACTAAGTTGCATCATTTTGTTTGGCGTAGTTCTCCAATTCACCGTTATTTAAGCGTAGAGGGCGCTAAAAAACGAGTGATTTTTTTTTCCTGGTCGGTATTTCAGAACCTGGGACATAAAACTCCATTTGATGTCTGGTCTATGCAATTTAGTCAATGGTTAGATGTTATTCCATTTAGTGGGACTATGAACTTTCTATTTCCTAAGTAGTTTTTAATTAGTTTAGCTGGATTGTTATTGTATGCAATTTTAATATCAGTTCTTATATTAACTGCAATATTTCAATCAAGGACTAAATTAACCATTCAAACACGTTTTTATATTATAAAAATTGATAGAAGAATTTATTCTGAATGAATTGTTCACCGATTTGTTGTTACGAGCTTTGATTCTCTAAATCATAATTCTTTGAGTTATAACTTTGATTCTACGAGTTACTACGAGCTTTGATTCTCTAAATCTTGATTCTTCGAGTTACAACTTTGATTCTACGAGTTGTCTTTGGTTCTGTCAAAAATATCTTTAATACACGTATCTTTTTTTCGTGATTAGTGCGCTTTTTCTCTGGAGAAGGACGGAGGTCGAATGTTACGTGAAGTGGATAGCGAAATCATAAACGAGGTATATGAATAGACATGGCATCTTACGGACTTTCGTGGCTCGTGACGTGAAATACCGAACATTAAAAATCATTGGCGCTCTACGTTTAGACAATGGTGAATTGGGGAACTAGTGAATGAACCAGCAACATGATTTTGAAACCCATTACAGTGTTATCAAACTTTCAGTAACGAATTGTGAAGCTAGTAACTATAGACGAAATAACTGAAATCATTTTACTCTATATCAGAAAGAAGTCTGTCCGTTTTACGGACTAGTCACAATTTTTTTTCAATACATAATTGTTGGAATATATCGACGAATGATGTAAGTTGTGCGAGTGTGATTGTTTTTGTCGTCAACTAAACAAATGAATTCTGGCTTCGCGTTTTGTAGTTGATCTCGAGGCGTCGTTCTAAACGTACGTATTCAAATAAACTCTGACAATAGTAAATTAAAATTTTTAAATTATTAATATATGGTTTTATGTATAAATTTTTAACTAACTAATTTTCAACCATTTTAAATTATTGTGAATATTAAAATATTATTATATTTCCTCATTCATATATTCTTTATATTACATATTCAAATTTACGTCAAATTTTTAGCAATTTTATTATAATTGTGTGCATTGGTTATGACAAATAACACAAATTCCATAGTTCATTAGTTAAAAATTACGCTTATTAATTGAAATATTATTTGAAATTTTTCTATAATCTATCTTGCCTATCAATATTATGATAATAACGATTATTTATTTAATTATTTACTTGTTATTTATGTAATATAAATCTTTAATATTTTATGAAGATTTAATAAAAAAAAAATAGACATACATATATCTCGCAAAATCGACTAAAGAAATATTTTCACAAAGGGGTTAATTATAATAATATGGTGCAAACTATAGTTTATATTTTCGAGTGATGGAATAAATTTTAAATGAAATAGAATTTTATATTTTTTTTCGATGACAATTGTTAAAACGAATTGTTAAAACGAACTCAACGACTCACGTACGATATCATTTATTGTTGAAACATATCTAGAATTGCGTTATATATTAGTGCGCAAGTGACGTTATAAATTAGTTAACTAAATATAAATTTTAATCGAATCTACGGCTATAATATTTGTAATGGAATGACACAAACTGAGATTCGGTTTCTTGAAATCGAAATTCCCACGCAAAATGACAAATGAAAACGTTGTTATGTTGTAAGGAAATAATTAAGAACTTATACAGTATAAGTTCTTATTTTTATAATTCTTATAATAATTAAAAACTTTACAGTATAAGTTCTTATTTTTCGTCGTGCTCATATACCTTTTTCTGATTTGTATTTTGGTCATTGACCAAATTTTAAGACGACTCATAGTATGACAAATTCCAACAAAGTATTTGAAGGGACATAGGTTTCCAATTTTCTATTCAAAGCATACTTGTTAAAATACATTCTAAGATGATTTTGTCTAATGCTGTTTGTCTTAATACTATTTGCCAGGAAACGAAAATATAAAAAACATAATATTTTAAATTTAAAATCAGGAAAAGAATTTTTAATAAACAATTATTTTAATTTTTAATAAACAATCATCTTTTTAATTTCTTTTATTACTTTTAATAAAATTTCTTATTTTTTGAATATATATATATTTATTTTTTATAGAACAGTATAACATAAATAAATAATACAAATTTTCTTATTTTAAAAAATTTTTTCTTTTTCAATTTGATTGTTTATCAAATATTTGAAGACAATTCAACTTTTAATTAAAAAATAATTCATTTTTCGCGGTAATCATTGATATAGCCAAATTTTCATGACTTATGCCTAATTTTCTCAAAACTTATATCATGAAACTTGAACGAATTTAAACAAAAGAAATAGAAAAAGTGATACTTTGTTATATTTATACGCAGCATGCTTTTCCTTCATCTTAGTTTTCCTATTATTTCATAACGCAGCGACAATGAATGGACGAACAGAAATAAAAATACTGACAATGAATGAAATAATAGAATAGCACGTCCATGCCATCCGTAATACATCATATTGTTTTTAATATTTATTATTATACTTTTATAACTGTTTTTGAATGCAATATTTATATTTTCTGTCACGAAAAATGGTCAAAAAGAGAGTTAATATTCAACAATTTATTTTTATTTATGAAAAACGGCGATGTTATTTGCGTGACTGTCATTTTTTTCATATTCAATATAACGGATATAAGAATTTAAAAAAATTATTTTTGTTTTATTTAATTCAAATATGTAATAAGCATTTTCTTCAAAATAAAAAATATGGTTTAAGTTATTTTTGATATCATTTAAATGATTTTATTTAATTCTATTTAAATTTCATTTAAATAAAAATTATACTTTTAATTATTGTATATTATTATTTGAATAAAAACTGCCCAAATGATTCGTGAATAGTCGATCGTTCGGGTCGAAGCGAATAATTTTGGCTGAGCTCGGGCGGATTCCGAGATACACAAAAAATCCTCTAACTTGCCTATTTTGCTAGTTTAACCACTTCATCAAATCGACGGACAGACAGTAATAGAAATATGGCAACCATGTGAGATTTTTTGATTTCGGCAACTACGCTTTCGTCAGGAAAACCGAAACTTGCCTTGTGCCTTTTAACTCGCTTTTCTTTTGTCATTATGCACAATAGCAAAGCCAATTAAGTGAAAATGTAGACTGACTACTCCCTCACCGATTTCGATGATTTTTTAAACATATTATGAAGGTATTTTGAACAGTTTTTTTCTTGAACATAACGTATATGTTGGACTTTGTTCGTTAGAGAGAAGGGTCTTTCAGGGTATTGATTTCTAAATAATATTTAAAAATCGTTGAAATTAACAAAAAAGTGGTTAATCTACAAGTTCACGACAATCAGAATGGAGGAAAATACGAATGAGCAATGTTTTAAATTAATAAAATCTTAATACTAATAGATATATATCATTAAATCACTCATATTTCATATCATTTTTGTTAATAATTTATAACAATAAATAATTTCGGCCGTCGAATATGCAACAGTGAGTTCCTCTTAATAAATATCATCGTACTATAAAAAAGAAAATACATATGGTATCGTTTCAAAAAAGAAATTAGACTTCGAAATTTCGAAACGGAATCCGTGGTTCTACCATTATCACCGTTTTTAGGCAAACGTAGGAATATACTTCTGGCAGATTCTTGGTTATGTCGATTACTTCACTCGCAATTTCTGTATCGATTATTCCGACTATATAATCAAATTTTGTTATTTGACAGGTTATAAACTCGCGTTCTAAATTGAGTTTCGAATCTGTGGAAACCACATCTCTGGGTCATTCTTCGAGAATCGGGGCGTTCTCAAGCTTAGCCCCTTGCTTTCTATGTCCGTGTGGTCATGTTCGACAAGCGCCTCTTTGTTTTCTTTGTTTCCTCTTGTGTTCATTTTTTTACTCACGTCAGGGTCACCAATTTAGAATCACGAATTCGGAATCACAATCCCGTTTATACACGGGAAGCGACGTTATAGATTCAACGTAATTACACTAGCTCAGGCGTACTCTTTCTGCTTCCTTTTTTTTTTGTTTGTCGTGTTGTTTATTAATTGCAGTGCCCGGAGCTTATCCTGCCCTATAACCTGTATATAGATTGGCGAGATTAATTTTGTGTTGTTTGCGTGTTTCTTTTGTTTTCATTGCTAGTGTTATTATGTACGCAGGAAAAATTTCAAAACACCCGCCTATCCATACTTGATTTTCTGCAAGTGTGTTTTTATTTGCTTTGGGAGTCTAACTTTAATCTTGAGCGGGATCTCACTTATCTAGTAGTTACCTAGTAGTTACCATGGTTATATGCTCGGATAATGAAGAACGGTATGTACTTGTTACTTGTTTGTATTTTGTTTGCCATCCTGTGCTGTTATGGAAAACCAATCGCGTGGTTTGTTTAGGATAATTTTCAGGAATTTGTTCTGTATCTTCTGCATTGTGTACAAGTGTGTTTTGGCAGCTGCTGCCCATGGTGTCCGTAGGTGATAATTGGTCGAATGCATGTTTTGTACAGTGTTAACTTGATTTCCCTCTTGAGTTTGCTATTTCTGGTTACAAGTGGATAAATTTTTTTTAAAGCAGAGTAAGCTAGGTTTGCTCTTGCTTCAATTGCTGGGGCCCATGTCATTCTATTAGGATGACACCTAGGTATTTTACCTTGTTCCCATAGAATTTTGTGTCCGTCGACTATAATTTGTGTCGTAAGTTGTGTCTTTTTGCGTGTGAATGTGATTTCTTGTGTTTTATGTAAATTTATCCTGAGCTTCCATTTTTCCAAGTATTCCAGTATTAGTTGCATGTGTTCTAATATGTACTTTGTTGCTTGTTGCGGGTTCCAGGAAAATGAGTATTTAGCCGTGTTGTCTTATTAAGTGAGTCCTGTTTGTTTTGGGGATGTCAGTGTAAATATTATATAATACCGATCCTAAGATCGATTCTTGTGGAATTCCTGCTTGATGCTTGAATTGGTGCCATTTACTGTAACGTACATCTTTCTGTCTGTGAGATAATTTTGGATTATTTTAACTATTGCCATGGGAGTGTCTATCATTATATTCAGTTTGTAAATTAGTGCATTGTGCCAGACTGAGTCACAAGCCTTCTCGATGTCTAGGACTATAAGCTGTGTAATTCTTTTCTTGTTGTGTTCTATAATTGCATGTTCTGTGACTCGAAGTAGCTGTTGGATACATGAGTGTCCTTCCTTGAAACCTGCTGTGGGATGATGATATTATTTTCGTTGAGGTGTCAGAGGAGGTGAGTGTATATTATTTTCTCTAGAATTTTGCTAAGAGTACTTAGTAAGCTGATGGGTTTGTAGTTATGAATGTCGGTTTTATTATTTTTACCAGGTTACGGAATGGGATGGATTTTTGCTATTTTCAAATGCAAGAATATATAGTAGATTTGTATTATTGTTTTCCTAGGAAGACTTCTTGAGTTTTTCGGTTGTAATCTTGTCTGGGCCAGGTGCTTTACATTTGGGTAGTTTTTTAATTATGTTGTGTATGCGTTCTGGTAAGATGTGTATTTGTGTTTCTTTTTGTGTTTCTCTTCTCTGCATTTAAGTTTTTTGTCTTACCAGTTATGTGGTCATCCATCGTGGACCCAGCTTTATAATGTGTCCCTGCGAATATAGTGGCGATAGCTTCAGCTTTGTCGGAGTCGGTGAAGTAGGTGCTATTTGTCTGTGTGTCAGTCAGTACGAGAATTTTCGAGCTATTGCCTCCTATTATTTTGTAGGTCTGTTAGAGAGTATGGTCAGCTTTTATATCTTGTTGAGTTTGTTCTGCCATAGTTTGTTCCTGATTTCTGTGATTCTCTTTTAGATCTGCGCAATTAGTATGTTACATTGTAATCGGTGTATAGGATATCCTGTTTTCTGATATTTGCGTCTATGTTTATTTCTGCTTCTTATCAAGGTTTGTAGGTATGTATCCATTGTAGTTTCTTTGGTTGGTGTATTGCTGGTATGAGTGATCTTTTTGTGTACATTTTGTATATTTTGTTGCAGTTTGCTAACCTGTTTGTCAATGTCGTCGGTGCTCTTGAGATCAGGATTGATAACAAATGTGTTACATATACTTCTGTACATATACATATACTTATACATATACATATACTTCTGTATAGATTCCAGTCAGTGTGTACGATTGTTCTGTTTTTCTTCATGCTGCGGCTTGTTGTTATGGTTAGTATAACCGGAAGATGATTCGAGGAAGGTTCGTCTATTGTGCCGATGTGTGTTCGTATGAGATGTTCGAGAGGAATGATTTTTTATAGTTACCTCATTGGTGTTTCTTCTGATATTATTCCATAATTGGTGCTTGGAATTGAAGTCACCTCCTATTAAATAATATTTAGTATTGCTTTCATTGATTAGTTCGTCTACGTCTTGTTATTATTTTATTGTCTGGTCGGGCGTATGCCTCAATGGTTAATGTGGGTGTGGTTTTGGTTGTGACAGTGATGTTGTTGGTTGCTTGGCATGTTCTACAGGAATTTTGTTGTGTATGGCTATTAGGACTGCTCCTCTAGGGGTCGTTCCGTGTTTGTGTATTCTGTCTTTTCTGAATATTTGATCCCTGAATAGGGATGCGTAGCATATTTCCTGGGATTAACCAGGTTTCTATTATTAATGCAATATCTATGAGATGGTTTTTTAGAAATTTTTGGATGCTCTTGTTTTTTGTTTTGGATGCTAGCATTCCATAGCAGTACATTGGTTTGATATTTAAGAGCCAGCTTCCAGCTCTTTTACGATTTGTATAGTTGCTTTGACTCGGTCTAAGTTGTTTGTGCATTTCATATAATGCTTTTACATCAGCTCGATTATCCTTAAGAATAAATCTAGATCTGATAATTCAATTTCAGCTCAGAGTCAGTTTATTATACTCTCATTGTTTCCTGGTACCGAAACTCTTGGGGAATATGCTTGTTTTGTTAATATAAGTTGCCTGCGATGTGATTAGAGCTTAAATTTCTGATGCGTTTGTGTGCGTGCTTGTTGTATAACATGGAGGTTTTCTTAAAGTAGGAAAGACTTGTGGGGATGGGAGGTATTGCATCTCTCTTGGCGATGAATGCTAGAAATGCCGGATATTTGGAATAATTAGCTGGGTGGCTGCCTTTGCAATTTGTGCACGTATCTCGAGAGTCTTAGTGCACTTTTTTAAACCGTAGGGTCTCGCGCATTTGACGCACATTGCCTTCTTATTACAGTTTGTGGATGAGTGTCCGTGTGCCTGATAGCGGTAACATTGTATGGTTGGTTTTTTGGATTATAACTTTTCCCAGTATACTTTTAGGTTTCCAATAAACCTTACCTGGTTGACTTTCGCTAGTCGTTCCTGGTGCGAAGGTTACTCGGTATATGGGGTATTTAGTGTGAGTAGGTATTGAGTAGGTATTTCGGTACAATTTAGAGGGGTTAGTCTCTGACTCCTTATGTTGTTCATAATTATTTTTTCAGGTACCTTTACTAATCTCTTTAGGACTACCGTTAGGATTTCTCTCTGACTGTGTATGTATGGAACTGTATATTTTCTTTGCGACACAGCTCCCTAAATTCGTTGAAATCGATATATTTTGAAACATAATCTTTAATTTTTTCTGAAGTATATTTGGCGTGGAATCTATTGTTGCATTTTGCTTTTAGGGCTTCGAGTAACTTCTGGTAATTTATCTTATCGTGTATATATGTCAGAGGTGGTTTAATTTTGCTTTGATCAGCGGAGATGTTGAGTGCTTTTGTGTCTCTGTGTGTCTTTTTTATTTACTTCGTCTGTATGTTGTGTCGTTCAGCAAAAATGCCAAATTTATTTTGTGTTATGACGTTAGGTGTGTAAGCTTCAATACCTCCTGTGACATACGTTGTCGGCCTTGAGTTAGTTAGAGAGGAAGACCTCCTCCTCGTGGTTATGATTTTAATTTCTCTTTTTGTGGCTCTTCTTTTTAAGCAAGTCATAGCCGCCGTGTCCGTTTTCTTTTCTTGTGTTGGTGGGGTGTTTACCGATGTTAGATCAGTGGTGACGTAGATTTTGCTCGAACCTACTCTGGTCACTGCCGTCTATGTCACGTATCGACTATCGTACCATTAAGCACGTATGAGGATAACTGAAGGAACTGCCATCACTGAGGGTGTCTTTCCTAAGTACTCACTAAGGTACTCTAATCTAGGATTTTAAATTGTATTTATTGCACTATTTCTTATATTTGCGTTACACAGTCATCTTAATATCTCCGATGGTGGTTATGTGTTTGGATATATAAAATTCCAGGATTACCGAGAGATGACTTAATGATAGATTGTTTATGATGCTGGGCTACAGGCGTGGAATACTCATGAAAAATATGTCTATGTTTGATGAAGTTTTGTTTGGTTATTGACCAAACAAAAATGTGGTGTTATGTAATGGTTTTCTAACATTAATCCATGAGCTTTGTACTTTGTGTCATTTCAGATTTAATATTTGAAATTGAGGAAATATATATCTGGATAATTGCGTTTAAATCTTAGTTATGTGACTTGTCCTTAGGAGTTAAATATATTGTGTTTGGAGTGATATATAATCGATCTATATATAATTGATTACTGTATCTATATATATTGATTACTGTATTTTTCATATCAGTCAATACCAACCATTAATTTCTTTATTTGGTGAGGTCCAGATACTATTGACAGGTGGAGCTCTAGCTATTTCAAATCCTTTTCCATTATCTTTTACGATTCCTTTTTCTTTAACATTTCACATTTTCAGGGGTGTGACAAAAGAGAATGTTTGTGGATAAAGGACACAAGTATATCTCATTGGACGTAGGGACATAGAAGATCGACGTAGTCCTAAATTTTTACATCTCGTGGTTAATGTAATATTACGGGTTAGTGAGTCTTTCCTCTCTTCCTATTCCTGTCTCATCTTTAACTACCTTGTCTCTTAAGAACCGTAAACTTGTTTGTGGGTCGTAATATGAGTAAGTGATACCGAACATGAGCCTCCAATACTATAACATTATGATCACGTTTCGTAAGATCAGGGCTCTTTCTCAATCGAACTACGAAGATGACAACCTCTCTAAAAATCTCTAATTGAAAGTTATGGTGTGTGAACAAGTACTCCTTTGTCAATGACATCAACCGCGGGCGATTATCCTGGCAATCACGTGGATATGTTAACCTTTCCTGATTTTTTGTTTTGTAGATCAAAAGAGGAGAATAAAATAAATAAAAAAGATAGCGCGGATGAAATCGGAGCCAATGATATTCTGTAAAAGTTCAAACGAAGTCTAATTGAATTTTAACAGAACTGAAGCGGCCCGTCGAGAGAAGAAAAATCGGATACGAAGAAGCGGGGAAAGAATGGCTGATTGGTACATGAATTTTTTCGAAAGAAGGAAAATTGAAAAAGGACAGCTGATTCCCAGCTCTCTGCCGAATCTGCTATCTGCTAGAGAGTGAAGAAATCGAAAGAACGGAGAGAGAAAGAAAAAAACAAAAAGTTAGAACTTTTCTAACTCCTTGTCGGCGGTAACTCTGATGTAGATTGGCTTAGGAATTACGAGTGATCGACGTGTGAATGACGACACCAATCAAGTAAGCTGAGTGACTGGCATCGATATATTTGTTGTAACGACTCGAAAGTTGCAACAGTAAATCAGGATGCTCTTGAGATTGTCGATGACTTTTACAATGTTTTAGATGTTTCAAAGTGGAGAAACATAAGAATGCGCACTTCTCTAATGAATCGGAGCAGACTTTGTTATACGATCTGACTACCGGATTGTTGCATGTTCTGTCTCGGCACCGAAATGCTCTTTGTGTGATGTTTTTGGCATATCTTACAGATAGAGTCTATAATCCTCTTCTCCATAAAATCGTGGGGACTATTCAAAGGAGAATAAAGTAGAACCTATTCCCTCTAATGAAATAATATCACCAAGAAGCGGGGAATCTTCGCATCACGTCGAGGAAACAAAGGGAAGAGATCATGTTTGAAAAGATTGTTTTCATGTAAACCACTCTGAGACGGTCGAAGCAGGCTCAACGTATATATAATAGAGATTATTATTATTATTATTAATTAGACAAAATTACTGTAGATGTAATAGTTGAGCTGTATTGGATTTTGGAACACTAATTAGGTAGAGAATTTGAATGACTTAATCGCGATCAGCGGTGTGACATCTGAGTTCATCTCATCTCATCACTTCGCTCGAAAGCAAAGTTTTATTCTTATGGAATCCCAGTATTGACGAAGAACCTGATACTGCTATAGTAGCCTTCTTTATTTTAAATTGCACTACGTGAACGATGAAATTCATTAAGGATCACTACCGGCATTATGCGTTTTTTTTGAACTTATTTTCTAAACTTGTTTCCTAGCGAAAAATGTTTGCTCGATCGTATTCATAGAATTCATAGTAGACGCTTAATTTTTGCATCATAAAAATTGAAAATCAAGGTCTTAGTTATTTCAACTAAGATTGTTGGTTGGTGATATGTTTAAACAAATTGTTTAAACATATTTAAATATTAAACATTATATCGTTGTATTTGGATAGAAAAGTCTGTAAAATTATTACAGTTTTTTCATCATAAAAATTAATGCAAAATCAAGATACTAATTATTTCAATAATTGTTTAAACATATTAAATATTATCGTTATATTTGAAGAAAAAAGTTTGTAGAATTATTTCCCGTAATCGAAACTGAATATCTTACACTCTTTAAATATAAAACAAATTCAAAATTAAGGATTTATCTCCTTTTTCAAAAATGATGGGGGGGGCGGATTTCAGATTCGTAATCAGTGCGTAAAAATCTAATTGAACTAATCTAGGACTGTCTAAGAACTGATTTAAAAAATAAAAAAAGTTAAATTTGTCGAAGGCAATCGAAGAATCGAAGACTAAAAATGAGTTATTCCAAAAAATTTTATGAAAAGATCAGTAACTAAAACTTATTTATTATTGAAGTTAAGAATATCACATAAAATGTAAATAAAGAAAACTTTCCAAAGCATCACATAATTAAAAAGTTTTGATTTTTAAAGGTTAGAAATAATATTTGTATGTGACCGAAAATTGTTTTCATTGATCATGAATAAAGAAAATTCTTTTTCGGTTGCTCATAAGTTATTGATGAGAAAAACTTTATCTCGATCATTCATAATAGTGTAACATAATATTATTTAATTTGCATTTAATATAATGGTATTCTTTTGCATTTGATCAAAACAATCTTCCGTAAATGCACCAAAATATTTTGAAAATCGTGAAGCCACTTTTTAATGTATCTTACAGAAGTTGATAAAGAAAAGAAATCGAAGGAAATTTCTCTCATTGATAACTGTGATAAGTAGATTGCTGATTTTCATATCAATTCATATTTCTATAGATTCTTATTAGTATTAGAACATATTAGTATTAGAATATAGAAAATTGTTTTATGTATCAAATATTATAGAAAATACTGTCCTTTGGATATTTTATAGATTATCTCCATTATGCGCAACTTTAAAACTTCCTATAAACACTACTTTAAAATTTCCTATAAATGCATACAAATCAAAAGTTTAATTATAAGTAATCGAAATAAATTTTTCCTATCGAACTACCACAAATAGACTGCGAATTTTTAAGCAAATTCATTTTTATAAATCAAATTTAGATAAAAGAAATTAGATTGATTCCTTTACTATGTATTACATACATAAAACATTGCACTTTTGGTATTTTATGTATTTTTGCATATTATACGCATTCTGTTCATTTTTGTATTTTCAAATTTCTCATAAATACATAAAAATTTGCAGTCTAAATATGAGTTCGAAAATATGGGTTCTTTCACGAATAACCGAAATAAATTTCCATCATTAATAATGATTATTAGCGAGGAACAAAAATTAATTGTGATTTTTAACCAAAAACACAGTCAAAAAAATAATTAAAAAATAATTATTATCCTATGATTTATTTTATTTTGCTTATCATAGTTATGGTCTCTGCAAAGAGCTAAGTGCAAGCTCTAAGTACAAGCACGAACATTTTACGTATATTTATTATAGTTTAAATTAAAACAATAAGTCTAGTTTACTACAAAAATATTTTGTCACATGCTTGAATTACTTTTTCAACTATAAGAAACATCTCTTGGAGTGCAATTTTTCGGGAAAGTACAATACGTTCTTCTTTAATTCATAAAATATATATCATAAATGTTTTTGATGAATGTTTTACTATTGTATATTCTATGTATATAATTTTACGCATAAATACTTAAATTTCTTATTATCTACTAAATCTTTAAAAATGAGTATCAATGAAATTGTGTTTGAAATTCATTGACTGATTACATTTCATTTGTGCTTTATATTGGTGCTTTTACAAAACCTACAATTTCCTTGCTCACAAATTATTCAACTGCAATACCACTTTTCATGCCAAGAATTTTTTTTGTCTATACAGAAATAAGTTACGATAGTTATGCTATTAATATCTTATACGCGTGAATATATGAAAATTTCACCAGGAAAAAGAGATTAAATATTTCCGAGTAATGTATTATAGAGATATAATTTAATGATATTTATTATATCAAATATTAAAGAAAACGGAAACAAAACAACTAAATAATAAAAGCAAGTTAGACAACAATAATTCAAATAAACTTAAACGACACAATTAATTCTTTTATGCAACTCAAAATGATCACTTTTTTGACCACACTCTTTCAACGCGGTTTTACAACTCTCACGACTCTTTTCTTTTTTCAAAGAAGAAAAGCGCTCAACGCCAACGCTGTACTTCTCACATCACATTCATACTTTTCGTTCACGCATCTCCAGCAAACAGGCCATCTATTAAAAATAAAAGTAACTAAAAATATAACTATACTAATAATTTCGATACAGTATGTATGCTCAAAAAATGAAGATATTTCAGAAATTTCAAGCACATTTTTAATCTTGTGAAGTAAATCTATATATTTCTTAATTTTTAATTCCGAATTCTTTGGTAGAATTTCCAATATTCGAACTAATAGAGAGACGAAAGTATTCGATTAATAAAATTTTCAGATAATAAAAGATTTTTCTGATATTAAATTGAGTGTATTTAAGTGGGGATTTAAAAAATTTCAATTTATATTTATATCTAAGAATGCTACATATTTTTTAACTATAATTTAATTGTTTGAATACTCTAACTTTTTTTAGCGTACATAATTCTATAAAGTTACGTTCTTTTTGTACTTTTTTCGGCAAGGCATATCCTCATCATTTACTATTTTAATAATATTTACTATTTTAATAATATATTAAAAAATTGTTTAAGATACCTTACACATTCATAAGTGAAACGTTGATTTATTGCAGAATTAAAGACTAAAGTTTCTTATGTTTCATCACATTGCTTTTTGCAGTTGTAAGAAACATGACAAATATGTAATAATAATCATGTAAAATAATTTAATTTAGCACAAGAAAAAGTATCTATTACAATTCAGCAAATATTCATCCATTCAGTTCAGATAGTAGAATGTTCAAGTGTTAAAATATTCGGATAATGGGGGATTCGTACATTGAAAATTTTGTGCTGATTTTCAATTTTCTTCCTTTTTCATAAGTCGAACGTAAAATTAAAATTAACATATCTGCTAAAAATTAATGTTTTAGATGTGTAAACCTTAATATTTGTTTTCAACAGAGAATAAATAAAAACATTGTATAACTGATGTATACCATGTATGTATACATATATTAATTACAGAAAATGGAGGTGATTTCATTAAATTGTAAAATGCTTCTATTAAAGAAATAGGCATACGCATTATGTAATTCAATCTTTACAATATATTTATTATAGAATATTAGGGACAAAGATTTTTTACCGCGTTTGGGAGATATCTGTCCCATATGCGATATTTCACAGTAAAAAGTTGAGATAATGAAAAATCAAGTTGCACTACAGTTACTAAACTCAGATTTGTTCAGAGTTTGTCCGTTAGTTTTATCTTATCAATATAGTTGATCGATTTCTGCTTTGTCAGTTATTCTTGTCTATAGCTAATGTTACGTAGAAATTTTCTTAAAAGCTATTCTAATATAAATTTTCATAAAAGTCATTCTAGAAATCGTGATGATATTTATGTAAATTTATA
>NIPQ01029561.1:0-20058 GCA_002806875.1 Lepidotrigona ventralis hoosana
TTTTTTTTTTATTTCTCAAATCCATTTAATAGTGCCAGAGAAAATATTTTATATAAATTTAATTTTTATTTAATTTTGTTATTAAATATCATATAATTAGAGAAATACTTATGAAAGAACACTATATGCGCATAATACAACATAAAATTATTCAGGAAAAAGAAAACTTATTTAAATTTATATTTATAAAAATTAATTTGTTTTTATTTCTAAACGTGATTAAGAATATAATAATCTAAATATTTTTTTTATTAATGTAGTAAAAATTTATGAAAAAAAAATTATATTTCTAGAAAAATTAATGAAAAATGTTCGAGAAAATCTCATATATGCCATTTCTTTGTTGTATAAAAAGTTCCATCTCATTAAAATTTGCAAATACTATAACCACTAATTCTATTTATTTCTAAATTATTTTTAGAAAAAATTGAAAATATGTTTTTTATTTATATGTTCTTTAGAAATGGACTGAAAAATTTTAATGTTTTTGATGTCATTTTTCTAGAAGAACTTCAATTTATTAAAGATGTGTTCATAATTTACTATATTATGTATATAATATTATGTATATAATATTTAATATATTATGTATATAAATCAATTTGTCTGTATAGCATATTTTTTTCGATCTATTTCCATAATCTATTCTAATTTAAGATAGCATTAGAATAAGAAGTAAAAATGGCAAGGAAAGCTTTTTACTAACTAACTAGATAAAGTAAAAAATTAAACTGAAAAAGTATGTTTTGTAATTTCCTATAGAATAAGTTGTTTATTCTTTTTTATGTAAAAGAAATTTTGAATAATTAATTAATGATTAATAATTTGTTAAATTACCATAATAATTACTTATACATGTAACTGATACAAAAATTAGCTTTGCCATATTATTTCTTATTTATTTATGCATAATCTTGGATGTAATACTACGCTTATCTACATCAGAAGCCTGCAAGATATCCTGCTTTTGCAGCAAGACATACATTAATGAAGCCGGGAAGAGCTTGAGTACAAGACTCAAAGAGCATAAAATGTACACTAGATTGGATTATGTACAATCGACCGTAACAGAATACCAAAAGACTACAGTCAAGAGTATAGTAAATATAGAACTATGTCCTAATAATATTAGCAGATACAGTAATGATCAACTCAACGTACATTTCTCCAATTTTTTAGTTACCCAATTATCTAATTGAAAGAAATATGTGGATTCCATTTCAGTGCTTGAATACTTGGAAACAAGTTTATATAAAGTTAATATATGTAATAATGTAAAGTTTATGTAAATACATATCTTATTTAACTTTTTTCCACAAAATATATTCTTGCTTATTTAGATCTTTAATTTTCATAGTCTTTTGATAATTTCCTGATCTTTGTTTCTGACCTTGATTTGTTTAAATCAAATATTGTCTTGGTCCAATAAAAATCCTGATATTGAAGATTCAAAATTTAATATCTAACTGCTATAATTAAAAAAGAAATATTAATATTGACTTCATTAATCATTTCACTTCATTTATTTTGGCATACTGTACTGATAAATTCCAATATATTGTATTATCTTATTAAAATTATTAACTATAAATATTTACGTACAATGTCGTAAAAGATATACATATACAGAGTTGAAGTGAATTGCATGTATATAAAAAATATGTTTTAATAAAAATTCCTATGATCTCGTCGGTGAACAAGTTCATATAATTGGAGCTAATATAATAGGAATTTAATGATTCTTAGTAGTGACTTCTAAGCACTTCTAGGCAGTGATTTTTCATCCATATAGTTGAAGTTCAGATTCAAATAAGTGAATTGAAACCAGCAAAAGTTTATTTAATTAGTTTGACTGAAATTTGTTCCAAATAGACAGAAGTAGATGTATGTAGCTATACGAAAAATGAATGTTATAAGAAAATTTCGAAATTTTCGAAAATTTCAAATTTTGTCCAAAAGATTAAAATTTTGTTTATATGTACATTTTACAGAATTTTATCATGAAATATTTAAGGAACTCCATATATTCTATTACGACTATCAGCTTATACATATTTCGCTTCTTAATCTTGAGCTTTTGGAAGCTCTAATTAAGATTAGTGTTAAAAATCTGTGACACGTTGACTTTTGTTTTATATGTACAGTATTATAATATTATATTTTGGTTATCTTACAGAAATAAAATTATAATAACATTATATTTTGGTTACCTTGCAGAAATAAAATTATAATAATATTATATTTTGGTTATCTTACAGAAATAAATTGTGTAATAATTAATACTCATAATGTTTATTCCTTCATATTAAAAATTTCTTGTTTATTCCTTCTTGTTACTAAAAAAATACTATATCGTGTATTAATGGATTATATTGCCTAGGAATAATGATAAATAAATATATTTTAAAAAATATGTCTGAAAACGATACTTTATTATCAAACGCATAAAATAAATCAACTGTACTTGCTCTGAACGCTTTCTTTTTTTTAATCAGAAATGGCCGTGAAGAATTTCAACGTCATTTTAAATAAAGCTTGTATGAAGGTTAAAGATTTTATTTATTTAAATTTATTTAGATTTTTTTTTTTAAATTTTTATCGAATTACATAGAATTCCTTTAGTTTTCTATCTAATAAGAACTCTAATTAAAATTCTAGAATAATATTCAATAACCTTTATGTGGAACAGCGAATAAAGCTTTTGATGATGCAAACAATAAGGATTTAATTTGAAAAGTTTTGTTTCTCGGTCACAAAAAACACAGTTACTAAGAAGTTTTCGTCTTAATTTTTTCAGAAAATTCAGAACTTCGTTTACTTTCTTTTAAACGTTAACTTCGAGCTTTCACCTATTTGCAGCCTTTCTAACATTCTTTTCTTTCTATCATTTTTCTAGAAATTTGATTGAAAATTGAAGTATTCCTAAGTTTCTACTTTTCATTATAATAATCAATCTGTCATCCAAAAGATGTAAATTAGTAATTGAAATTGAAAATTTACTGATCCATTGTCACTAGCAACAATTTTTCATTGTTATAATAAATTGAATAATAAAAGAACAAATAAAGAAATTAAATCTAAATGTAAATTTATTGCAAGAATATTGTACACATTCTTGCATCTTATGTACATTGCGTATATATTTGCATAAAAGTGTGCAGTGTAATGGTCAATATGATGTTATATTTTTTATCTTTTCAAATCATTTATCATTTACCAAACTAATAATTATTGTTTAAATCCATTTCACGATTATGTTTGCTTTTTAATAATTGTAAACGTATCATTTAAGTAATTAACGGCCTCATTGATTTAACGTGCACCGTACCGAAATTAATTACATCAAGCAATCGTTGCAGTGTATCGATGTCAAACTTCGTTTACAAAACACAATTCATTGTTTTATCTTTTAGTATTTAATCACATTTACAGATGTTGAAAATAAATATTTTATATTATGAGCTATAGACGATTAATTATATTAACTACTGGACAAAATTGTTGTGTATTATGGAAAATGTAGATAAAATGATGTATTTTGAATATTGTCATTGTTGTAAAAGTATTAAAAGAACTCGAAGAATTTTTATTGATATAAGAATAATGATATATGAAGTGTACATCTATCGTATTAGAATTTGGAGTTGAACAAAATTCTGTTCTCCAATATCTACACTAATCTATATTTTGATTCTCTGTAAATAGTTTTCTCTGTAAGTGTTTTATTTAGTAAGTCGAATAATTCATGGAAAATGTCTTTCTATCAAGTAAGAAGGGTTTTTGAAATCTTCTTAAATTTACACGTCTTATTTTTTGGATATTTATATATTTTACAATTCCTTCTGCATCTTATATTTATATAACTATAATACAACACTAGTTGTGTTCTTATCAAAATATATTTGAATAGTATCTTTTGAATAGTATCGAACTGAATTTACTATTAAACAGTAGAAGATAAGATTTACATTAATCGATTTGTGTTATTAAAGATATAAGACACTGCGGTTTTATAAGTCGATTCAATTTATTCGACATAAATGTTGAAATACACAATAATTTACTAGTTGTATCCGTTATTGATGACAATAATTCAGGGACTAATACATGTGCTACATTACTGTGACTATTTTAAAAATCGTAAATAATGGACAACCTATAATGCTTAGAGAATGTCAAAAAATCCTCCTGAGCTTGGATATGTGGAAAAGTTTTCTAAGTTCTTAATAGCGAAGTGACATTGTAAACTCATACACAATTTAAACGTCGAAGGCCAGTTTTCCCGCATTTCTAGGCGGATGTCTCGTACCATGAATTGTGTACAGATACATCTTGAATATTTCGAAAAATTTGAGACAATCCTTATTCAAAGACTGAAGTTTCCCTTTGTCTTGGAAAATGAAGTCTTTGAAAAAGGATAAATCTAAAATATTGAACATTGAAATTTGAAGATTGTAATTTATAATTTGTACTCTGATATATTGCATAACTTAACTGTGAACATTTTTTGAACTTTGAAAATGGTATTTAAACTTGTACGCAATTTTAGAACAACTCATCCTTGAATTTTCACATTCTTAAATTCGATATTATAAATATGAATAATAATTTTTGCAATTTTCAAATAAATCAACTTTGTAATCTCAATTTTCGAATAAAACAACTTGTCATCAATTGTCAACATTTCAATCTTGATGTTGATTTTGATCATGACATGTACTTACGTATCTACGACATAACCGCTTTAATTTATCAATACTTTTTGCCAGTTGAAATTGTTGAAAATCGTGTTTAATTTTGTAGAATCGCGATGGTTACTCATTGGATTTCAAACATGCCTATAACTAAAAATTTAGTAAATCTAAATTCAGGCAAGCATCATTTAATAAAATTTCTGTATCTATTAATCCATATGAAACTTTTTCATTAAAACATTAAAATCATCCGGCTATATACATTAACCAGATTTTCAACAACTTTAAATAATAGAAAGTTCATAATATATACATAAATCTAATAGAATATATATATTTATATAAACTTTCTTTATTGAAAAATATTGCAAATAATTATAATATTGTATTATTGAAAAATATTTATATAAAACTATATAAACAATTGTACATTCATGAAATACACATGATATTTGGAACAGCTAAAAAATAAAGTTAGAGAACAATTTGAAGACTTTTATATAATAAGTCGCGAAAGTCTATATATATATTTGTAGATTTTAAATATTAAAAAAAAGAAAATTTAATTATTTTTATGATTTTTAATTTATTTGTTAGCTGAAATTATATTTGTGAAATTATATAATTATATTGTGAGGATTGTGATATTTCATTAGAAAATATTAAAAAATAAATCGAAATAGTAAATCATGAAAATTTACTATATGTATAACTACTACATGTATAACTACTGTATGTACTGTGTAATTATATGTATGAGTGCATTAAAATATACAAACATATTGTTACTATAATCAGAATAATAAAATTATTATAATCAAACTTTATTTGATCTATTGTACATGTGCATTAATACATAAACTATTTACTTATGTGTTCTATTAAACGTGCATTAATACATTTACGATTTACTTGTAACTTTTAAACAAATTTCTAATGAATTAATTAAGATTCAGAAAATTTCTAAAATCTTTCTTTTCTTATTTTCAATAAACAATTGATTTTTAATACACATAAACTAATTTATGTAAATTTCTGTAACTATATAATAGATCCATAACTGATTATACAATTAAATATTCTATGAGAAAAAAATAAGTTGAAAAGAAGAATAAGAGAGGAATATTAAATGCAAAAGTTGTATATTAAGATGGAATTATTATGGATAATGATCAAGTGTGACTATTGTGATGAATTAAAAATTAAAAAAAATTAAAAGAAAAGATTATTTTTAGATTACAATAAATAATAACGTACCAGAACACGCCAGATAATATTCACAGAAATCTAAAGAGCATAACTGTATTTTCAATATAAGAAATATTTTCAAGTTTATTATCCATGATAAATTTTATTACTATCATTATAATTCAACAATTAATTCAGTTTTTAATTCAGTTTTCAATTTTAATTTCAATTTTTAATTTTTTTCAGTTTTTAATTCATTAACTATTATGTGCATAAAAATAATGTATATATGTAGAAAAATTGATAAATATTAATTTAAATGACAAATATAAATTTTGGAAATTTAAATTCAAATTCATCATTAGCAATGATGAAAATGAAAAACAAAATTCTTGAAAATAATTTTTGTAACCATCTGATTAACATAAAACTCTACAGATTGAAGCATATGAATTGATCTTTTAATGGATAATATGGACAATATAACAATTGATTTCTGAAATTGTCGTTTTTTACTGCTTATTTATTATTTATCCAAAATCTGTTCCAAAATTGAAGAAAAAGCACTTTTTGGCAACTTTTTATTTTTTATTCGAATTTTTAATAAATTATTTGATAATTTTAAATAATAACAGAAGATGAAGGTTAACAACACTTCATTAGTTCAAATAATCTAAAAGTTAAGAAGTAGCAAAAAGAATATTATATAAGAATTTTTTGAAATAAAATTATTTTAGGAATACAAATTTTCATATTTTTTTGATAAAGTCCTACCTAACCTAAATCTTTTAACAAATATAAATTAACAAAACAAACAATTTTTTCAATATGAATTTATAAAATTTATAAAATTCTGGTTATTAGTAACGTTAATGCTACTGTTACTTTGTTGAAAACTATATGACTATATAACTATATTTATTTTAAGTAATCGGAATTTCAAAAATGATAAGCTATATAATTATTAACTTGATGCAGCATGCAAAGCTCTTAAATAATGAAATAATACTGTAGACGAGGTAGATTGCTAGTATGATTAAATATTTAAAGTACAACTGCTCAGCTTGATTGTGGCAAAAGACGTCTGATGTCGCCTGCAGGCGGAAGTGCGGGCAAAGCCATACATCGCGTCAGTGACGGTCGACAGTCACCAAGGTGAGGAATAACATGATGAGATTAGAGCCTCATAGCTTTGAGTCTTAGTTTGATGAGCTTTGCAAAATATTTCCTACTATCGGTTAAACTTTCAGATATGCACTATATGAATGAGTTTATTTGCGTTTGTACACTGTAAAGTCTTAGCATTAAGACTCTTGAACTAGATATGGTGAAATATTAAGTTTATACATTTTTGTTTTATTACAAGCTGATTAGATTAGATATATCTCTTAAAAAAATTCCTTCTAGATATTCATCTTAATAAAATTTATCGTTTTCACGACGAACATTCAATATTAATTATTTTACACTAGTTTAATTATAATATTAATTATTTTTTAAAATTTATAGTTGCGAATGATTTTGAACAAATTTCTGAATTTAATAACTAAGGAAATATTGTTAAGAGAATTGCAAATTTTCACTAGTATTTATATATCTCGACTATTATGCTTCGTATTACGAATTTATTTTTTTGTCTATATTTGCATAATTTTCATTTTTATTTTATTATAAAAGAACCAGCAAAAGTTACATTACACATTTAGCTAATATATTACAAGCAATAAAACGTGTATCAAATTTTAATAAAAGTAATCTTAAATTAACTGAAAATTATAACTTTTTAATTAAATAGTTTTCATATTAGGCAATTATATTCTACTTTTCATTCTATACAATTTGAAACTTCTTGATAATTTCTTTATTGGTACAGAAAAGTATATTTATTTCAAGAAGTAAAATAAAATAATATGATTGTTTCTTTATTTTCTAGATGAAATTTTTATTTTCAAAAACCGGAAAAAATTTTATACCATTTTTATACTAAAAATTATATACTAATATATATATATGTACATTTTTAGTTAGTTTATTTTTGAAAAAATCAAATCATTTGAAAACAAAAGATGTATATATAAAAATATATATTTTGTTATAAAAAATAAAGATAATCTATTATATTCTATTTATACATAAGGTCTTTTTTATTAAAAAGATAACACAGTATATCATTTTCATATCAATTTTTATATCCTTTCATTTTTATGTATCATTCTAATTCTATATTTATCGCAAACACATTTATTACACTATAAATATTTGTTTTATTAACGATATGATATTTTACTGGTCGTTTATCTATTTTTTTTTTTTACGAAGTTAAATCAGTTTCAATTATCGACAATTTTTTATTGTCGTTGGTGCAGTTATGCTCTTCAAAACTATTTCGTATTCAATTGATTTTTGAATTTATTTTTCTTGATATACTTATTACGTATTGTATCAATTCGGGAATAGTGTCAATCAAAACTGTTGTCAGTGAAACTTGGTGTTGGTGATTTCGAGGACTGGATCCAACATTAATTAATGGTACATATTTAATATTAATACATTAAATATTTTTTTCCATTAAAAGATAATCTCTTCAATGGGTAGTAGTTAATTACTGCTAATATATAGTAATTATATATTACTATAGTAGTTAATTACTGTAATAAGTAATTAATTAATTATTGCTAATATATAGTAATAAGTTACTTCTTATACATGTATATATTATGTATGTATTATGTATGTATATGTATGTATATATTATATAGTTCAAATAATTAGTTAATTAGTTTTATATACAAAGTCCTCAATAATTTTATTATTATATGAAAAAATCTTTTGTGAGATTGATTCTCGTACTGATTTTGTATGTTTAATATTTGGTTAAAAACAGAAAATGTGCAATCTGAAAGCTTTCAAATAATCGAATTTATCATAGAATTTGCCATATTTAATACTCAAATAATATTGAGTAATACAAATAATTATTTTGCTAACAATAATTTGATAACATGTACAATTTTATATACACAAAAATCTGTGCGTTTAAATACATTATTTTTCGTGGTAAGTAAATATTGTACATACTGCGCATACATGTGTATGCATTGAATTACTTTTTCATTTTACTGATATCATTTTGAGTGTTTCATAGAATTGAAAAAGGAGAGATTTTACACAAAATAATGTGATATGAAATTTTACAATTCGGATATTCAATTTCGAGAAAACTGATTTTGAAAATTTATGAAACATGCAGTGTACTACTTCATTAATGTTTCTGTCTCAATTAATGTTTATGAACATTTACAGTGATATTTAGCTGAAACAATTAATTATTGCAAGTTTTTCGTTTTTAAATATATTATATTATTTTTAAATAAATGTTTTAGTTAAATGAAAAGAACGCACAAATGAAAAGAAATTAATTATTGTGCTTTATAAAAAATTTAACAATGTTTGAAACAGCATGGTAGACGAAATTTGTTGTTAATACTGAAAATAAAATATAACACTGAAAAAGAAGAAAAAGTTAGTTTATCAGAAATAGTTAAATCGTTATATATTGATACATTCAAGTGTTTTCTCAATTGTACGAAATATTTCACGAGTTTTAACGGGACAACGCGACATTATTCTTGTTCTGTACGCTCTGAGACAAGATTTCTCCTTTCTCCATTCGTATCTTCATTTCTATGTGTCCTTTTACGTTTCCACATTCCTTCTATTCCTTTTCTCGAGTTGTGTTGTCTTTCAATTTTCTCCTTTGAAACGACTGCCTCTCTTTCTTAGCGATTGAAAAACGTACTTGTCCGCGAGTAATATTCGAACGGCTCATATGTCTTTAATAACTTTCGAATAAATTGTTAAACAATGAACAGGATGCAGAAAACGGGAAACGGCAGACGATAAGTGGGAATTGACAAACGACTAAAACAACAGAGAAAGGAAGATTGAAGTGAAATTGGCGAATTGAAATTTATCGTGATGTTCGTTTCAGCGTGACGCGACATCGATATATTGACACGTTTCGGGCAAGATTTACAAAATTCAAAACGATTTACCGCGAACGTTAATTGAAATGACGGACATTTAGCGGTTGTGCAGAACATTCAAACATTGAGAGACGATACACGATGCCATTTCTTCTCGGTTGGAATACCTTCTGTTTTCACAGGCGTTCTCATTTATGTGGCTTTCTACCTTGCCTCGTGTTACTCTTTTTCCTTTCCGCTCCCTTCCACTTGCTCTCTTCTTTTTCGCAGACGAGCACTACCTTTCACGTCTTATTTTTTTCACTCTTACCCTCTTCTCGAGCTTATTCGTCAGTTCTCTTCAGATAGCAGAGAATCCCTCTCGACGTAAGTAATATCTAAATTGCTTCCGTGGTTTCATTTTTTTTCTTTTTTTTTTTTCTTAACTTATTGGATTAATTCTAGACGTATTGGAGTAAATTGGGATAAAATTGTTGTGAAACCGTAAGATCGGAGACAGAGAATTTTAATATATTTTCCACCAATAATAGAAGACATGCTTTTTTTATTATCTTCTTTTTTGTATTTTATTTTACTGTTTAAATATTTGTTAAGTGTTTTTTACATTTTTGTACTGTCATTTACGTACAGAATATTTATCGTAACAATGATAAAAAATTTTTTAATTACCTTTAATGATCTGATAAAATATGTTATGAATAAATATCAATTACCACTTAATAAATACATAATTAAAAATTATCAGAATTTTTCCTTTGATGAAAAATTAAAAATTATTGGTTTTTTCCAATTTGTTTGTTTTGAAAATATTTTAAGTCTAATAATAATAAGTTGTAAAATTGAATGAAATTTTAAGTTCATAAATTTAAAAATTTAGTAATATAACATAATAATATATTATATAAAGAAACTTAAAAAACATTCTTATACCAATAATATACTTCAAAAATATATTTTTTTCCATGTCATTTTTATATGAATGTAATACGAATTATGTCACCAGGTAATTTACTTTTTGAATTTACTGTTTTACTGAATTTTTGTTTATAAAAAATATAGTATAAAAAATTTTATATACATATAGAGATTAGATAATTTATGAATGCAAAATTATGGTCCACAAGCTTCATTTGCTTTTACGTATTAAAATTCGGTGAAAAGAAAAGAATTTATTTCTGCTAAGAATGTATTTCTTGTAATAGATGAGACCGTGATTGTTAATTTGAATTAAGTTTGAATTTTACGCAAACGATTCGATAGTTAACTTCAAACGTATCTCTAGAAAATTCAAAATAATATTCCAACTAATAACAAATTCAAGGAAACTATTAGCTAAGCTAAATAATTATATATAGAAGCATTATGATAAAGGATTAGACATAGAGTATTTCATTTTTATTTTGCTAAATTGTGGCATGTTCTGTAATTACAAAAATCATAAATACTTTATTAAAAAGTAATAAAACTATTAAAATTATAAATGACTGGTTTTCTGTTCAATAGATTGGTCATATTTTTAAGGTTCTTATTTGAAATGTTATCCGTTGATAAATTGAATCTGTTTCTCGAATTTCATTCTGATCTTTTTTATTTTTTATTTCACTGAACACTGCATAAATCTTTCATATCACAGTAAGGAGCATAATTGAAAAAATAACGATAAAAAATTGTCTGCATTTTAAACTATTATAACTTTGTAAAAGAAAATCATATAAGAATTTACTTGGTCTTATTTTAAAACATAAAGCCTCTACTTTAATTGCCCAAAATTCATCTTTTCCAAAGATATTTTATTTATATTAATAAGTAAGTGTTTAGGATCACATCCACCTTCTCGGGTTATTAGTGACCTGGTACTAGGTAGGTTTTACGATAGAGCAGACATGGCTACTTGTATCTTTCAAAAATTCTTTCAAGAATTTTTTCCCGGGATCTTCTTTTTGCAGCGTTTTTAATGAGTTCATAAGGTTGTTATTATCTTCGTACTTGGAACGAAAGTTGTTAATATATATTAATATATGTTCAATGGAAGTAGAGATAGATTGCATGTATTAGAGATATTTGGTTCTGTGTTTGTGATTAGATAGGAAATGTGTCCAGTTTGTGTGGCCTATTTTTATTCTTGTTAGTAATATTATATTTTCTGTTCAGCCCTAAAGCAGGGTTGACGTCATGTACATTGTTTCGAATTTTGTGTAACTTGGTAAGTCTGCATTTTTCACTTCTTTGTCCCATAATTTTATTGTCGCGTTGATGAAATACTTTTGGAGATCTTAAAATTTTTATAAAAAATGCGGCAGAACTAACTAGTTTTGCTGTTGAATCAGCATCTTCTTTGATACCTTCATCGTGGATTTCCAAAAAGAAAATTTTTGTAAAATCTTCGAGCAAGAGATTCGATAGTGTTGAGTGTTTCGATACTGCATAAAGTAGACTTAGTTGTTTCCTTCAAACTTTTAATGATGGAAAATTTGCTTCGCAGTCACTGGACTTGTGCAGTATGCCCCTGTTGCTATTTTAGCTTCTATATTGTGTACATTGGGTTCTACTTTTAACATACTAGGATTGGCGGAGCCATATACAATTCCTCCGTAGTCGAGTTTCGATAGCACTGAAATTCGTAGGATTTATTTAGAACTTGAAATTCGGCTCCTCAATTTTCTAAAGCTCTAACTTTTAGGATGTTCATTCTTCTGCAGTACACTGTTTTGAGATTTTTTAAGAGTGGACTTGAGATATATCTTTTTTAAGATTACGCCAAGGATTTAGTCCGTTCTCGCGATTTGTTGTTGTTCTAAGTACAATTGCAATTTATGATTTTGTGTTTTTTCCTTTCTCTTGAGAAAATGGTAGTTTTATTTTTAAAAAATTTAAAACCAGTCTATTGGGCGTAAGCTTGGTGTTTTGCAATTTGTTGACTTGTATTTAGGTTCTTTCCAGTAATACATAATATGCAGTCATCGGCAAATAAAGTATATTTGACTTGGAGAAAACTCTCGTAATATCATTTATAGCAACTAGGAATAAAGTTACACTTAAAACTGACTCTTGTGGTACATTTAAGATTTCAGTTTTATTTGAAATTTTGCCATTTATGCGGACGTAGATAAGTCTATTTTTTAGGAAATTAGCTATGAATTTAAACATATTTCCTTTTATGTGTTTCACTGTTGGAGTCGTTGGAAAATTCGGTGTCTCCAAAACTACCGTATGCCTTTTCAATGTCCAGACATACTGCTAGGTGTTGTTTCTTGAGGAAGGCTTTGCAAACATCTCAAGTTTAATGAGATTGTCGTTTGTAAATGCAATATTTTCTAAATCCGTTTTCGTTTCTTTTCATAGTAGATATTTTTGGTTTACAGATATCATCGCAATCTTTTGTTTAGTGTTTTTTCTAACAATTTGCATGTGAGATAGTATATGAGGGCGATAGGTGTATAACTGTCTGGGTGGAGTTTGTTATTTCTGGGTTTTAGTATGGGGATTGCTATTACTTCGTGCTATTTATTTAGGAAAACACCATTCGACCATATGCAGTTATAAATTCCTAACAGAATAATTCAGATTCTGGTATTCTGGCTTTTGTATAAAAATGTTGGGTATATTTTTCGCTCCTGCGCTGGAATTCCTGGAGGTTTTTATAGCTAGTTTTAGTTCGCTGATTGTAATTCCGAGTTGAGAGGATTATGATTTTCTGGGGGTACATTGACTTCATAGCTCCTTGATTCTTCTACATTTGCTTTAATTTGGAAAAAGTTGGGATCAAAGTTTTCAAAGTTACTCGAATTATTTGCGAAAGTATCGGCTAGTAGGTTAGCTATATTTAATATAATTTATAATTGTGTTCTTTTACTTGCTTTTTTAATTTTTTTAATTGCTTTTTTTTGCTGTGAGTTTTTAATTACTGTGATTTGAAGATTTGCGTTTTGATGATTTTCCTAAGTTTATTCACATTGCATCACATGGAATATGTTTTGTTAGCGAAGAATTGTAGTTGATCCACGAGTGTCTTTTTGCTTGTTTGACAATTTTTCTTGCTGTAGCTCTCGTCCTTTCAAATTCTATTAAGTTTGCATATGTCTTATATTTTTTGCACGCATTAAAGTCGTATTTCTTTTTCTCTGTCGTCTTTTGATATTCTTTGTTCCACCACGGTACGTTAGTTTTTACTGAATTGTTTGACGTTTTTGCTATAGATTTTGTTGCGATCTCAATGATTGTTCTTTCAAAGTCATCCAAAATTTGGTTTATCATCTTGTAACTTGTAGAATTGTAAGGTTTGTAATAATATATATTTTAGATGATGTGATAATTGTATAGCAATCAGTCGGCTTTTTATAATTTCTATTTTGGTTATCAAGTCGTTTACGTTCCTCTCTGATAGTTCGATGAAAATAGTGAAGTGGTCGCTTTTATATAGATTCGTTGAAGTCGTGTGTTGGATGATGCTGAAAAGACTAGTCTATCAAGTCTATCAAGCTGTACGATCCATTTGACATGTTGACGTGAGTGGGTTCGGTAAAGTGATTTGAATAGTGTGTTCTCGATTATTTTTCCTCTGGTTGTGGAGTGCGTCCTCACAGTGTGTTGTAACTGTTTAGATCTCCTAGTAAAATGAAAAATTTTGGGAATTGTTGAAGCAGGTTGATTGATTCAATTTCCTGGAGCTGATAATTGTTTGGAATATAACATTGCAGATAAATTTTTCGTTGGTATAGAATAATTGAAACTGCTATTACTTCGATGTTCGTTTTAAGTGGAATTTCAGTGTAGCAAATATTCTGTTCCATATGAATTGTGACTCCGCCACTTGCAATCAGGGCATTCGTCCTAATTTTATGAATTACGTTGAAATTTTTTATGTTTATGCATTGGTTTGCCATAAGATTTGTTTCCTGAAGATACAGTACTTGGCTGTTAGTCTTGTAGTTTTTGTAGAAATTTGTCTTGTTTTAAGGCTTTAAATTGACGTTCCATTAAATTTTGCCTGTCATTTTGATTTATTTGTAGTGAAATTCTGGGTTCAGTTTGTACCTTTGTCGTCGATGTAGTGGGAAGTATTCGAATACTTTGAGGTGTGGATAAAGTTCTGTCATAAAATTTATAGCTTGTACACCTTTTTTGTGTATTTTGTACCAATCTCTTTAGTCTTGGGGATCCGATTAAGTTTTCTAGAAAACTTACCATTTAGATGGTAGAAGTTTATTATTTTACCTAATTCATCTACTATGTCTTTAAGTGGTTTTAGCAGCTCTTCCATGTTTGTTTCATTGTTTGTTGTGGTACTTACTTTCTTCTTTGGTTGCTTGCGGTTTGTTTCTTTGGATGTGGTCTGTTGTATGCTGTTTAAGTGTAATATATTTCGAGTTTTTGATTTCTTCAAAGGTTTCATTTGAATTTTCTGTTGTTATTGATCTTGTGCGTTTTAATGGATTCGGTGGGCAATTTATATCTATATTTTCTATTATTTTGGGGTGATTTGAGTTTTGTGGTTTTTTTTTGGTACGTCTGTGATTGCACTGTTTGGTTTTTCAACTTCTTCAATGTTAGTGGAGATTTTAATTGGTTTGGTTGTATGTCGAGAAATGGTTGGTTATCGTTGGCTTTACACTTTTTATTAGATGTCCCTCTAGTTTGCATATAAAGCATTTCAATGTGTCTGTGGAGGGATAAGTCCAGTATGTAGTTTGGTCGTCTTCGACTTTTATGGAATCCGAAATTTTGCTCGTATCGTCTAGACGAATAAATACTTAACGGTGGAAGCTCAGAATAAGTATGAAATCTTCTGATATGCCGGCTCTTAAAAAACAGATGATTGATTCTCTTTTTACGCCCAATTTATCGAAAATTTCTTCGATTTATGAACGTGGGGTAGTTGAATATCTAAAAAAAAATTAGAACTCTGAAAGCTTTGGGATTTGCTGATTAGTGGTCTCAGAGTTATATTAGTATTATTAATAAAGTTTATGTAGGTTCGTGATTTTTTTTTTATTGTTGGATATTCGCGAAATGAATCTAATATTGAATAAGGTAGTATTTTGCTTAATGCACAGACATAATCTTTCATTTGGATTACATCTTTTGGCTTAAATTATTATGACTTGAGAAACAGTCACTTTGAACAACATTTGACTTCATTGCTGTCGGCTTGAGGTACGTTATTTCCATTGACGGACGCCATTTCGGTGAAAAGATTACACCGAAGTGGAAGGATTTAGCCTAAGGAATATGTGAATTGTTATTTATCATTAACGTTCACTAATTTTCACAATTGCACATAGTTACACTGTAACTTTTTGAACCAAGTACACGGTACTCATTAAGCACGTACAATGTTTGTANAGCCTAAGAATTTAGCCTAAGGAATATGTGAATTGTTATTTATCATTAACGTTCACTAATTTTCACAATTGCACATAGTTACACTGTAACTTTTTGAACCAAGTACACGGTACTCATTAAGCACGTACAATGTTTGTAGGTATAACCTTTCACTACAAAGCTCTCCGAAAGACTGAAAGATATTTTTACATCATGTAAAAATTCAAGCATTCGTAAAAATATTAAAAAATATTGCTGTACGATTTTCGTTTGCAATTTTACTGAATTTTGAACATTAAGTTTAAATGACAAAAAGTTAGAGTATTTTGAATTTTTGTTTGACTTTAATGTTCAAATAAAACATTTATACTAATACATTTTACATTTGTACAACACATATGCTTGTAATCAATTTCGTATACTATTTATACATTTAATTAGATGCAATTCCTTGATTTTTGTTAACAAATATATTTGTACCAATAATTGCAGCAAATATAAATGTATGTGTATATGTAAACATAAAATAGACAAAAAATCGTTTTTAAAGATATATAAATATAAAATAATTTGTTATTTTAAAAGTTATGACAACATTTTAATGTAATATAAAGTAACGATGAATAATAGAAAGAAACGATGTACTCTGTACTATCCATAATGCGAACGTTACGATAAAATGCATAGACTTTAATAATAATTTGATAAGAATTTTATAGATAATGAGATCAATCATTTTGCAATATATGAGCGATAGATTTTTTTTTTTACCTAAATTTCGTTATTGTAACCACTTCGTACGTTGTATTTCACGCAATATTCGAGGAAAGCATTAATTCTTTCGACCGAGTTTATTCCGCTGTATTTTCTGTTAGAAACAGCACACCATGAAAAGGGTGGGAATGATCGAAAGGAGAAAATTGCGAAATGTCGAGAATGATTGATTATTTTCCTTCGGTTATCCGCCAGCAGTTAGGACAAGAAAAATCGGGGAGAGATAAAGCGCGAAAGTATATTATTATTCAAGCTGTTAGAATGTGTCAAAGGAAATTATAGGACAAATATACATCTAAAATAATAACGATAACCCATCTCCCCACGGGAGACAGAAAGGCGAACGACTTATAACATCTGTCGTCGAGATACTGAAGTTAATTGCAATATCATTATGAAAATCGGCGACGTGTAATGTCTGCCCCAGTTACGTTCGACACGAAAACCGTATACAATATCTTCACTACGTTTGACCGAGTTAATATAAGAAAGATAAATGTGTATCCTTACGAAAGATATTTCTTTCAGATCGATGTTACCATTAAAGTAATCAAGTCTTTTACCTGAGTTGCAAACTTTTGTGGATATACATATGTATTTGTATATAAGTTCATCCTCTGGGAATAAAATGACAGCTGTTTTGATTGATTTTTTTTTCCTAGGAAAATATCACACGAATATTTTCGTACAAGTTACGTGCAATCCATTATTAACTCTTTAATAATATTATTGGATATTGGGTCGATAAAAATTTAAATGTAAAATTTTCATGATCTAATATAAATTATGACAGCCATCTATAACTCGGTGACAGTATTTGAGTGTATATTAATATTGTAACTTATTGCAAGTTGTATGTTAATACTAACATACTGCAATAAAGTAGATCGTATTAATTGTTTAAAATAAAGAAATGTGGTGATAGTCATAATGCATAAATTATCATCGAAATAAGTAGTATACATTCTATCTTCGCTTAATGATAGTATAGCAATTAGATGTAATAGTGCAGTTTTTAATTCCAATTTATAATTATAAATTTTTCAAGCTGTTACACATGTACATAATGATGCTCATTTAAAAGTTGAAGATTTTCGTAATTATTTCCGTCTATTTATATTAAACGAAAGGGAAATATTCAAAGCAAGTATAGTTATTCATTAATATATGTCTAATTAAATAATATATGTGCAATTAATTTGATTATAACAAAAATTTATTTTTCGTTCCTTGCATTGGACGCTAAACTTTCGTAAATATAATTTTTACAATGTGTACATAGTATGAATGATATTTTAATATCTTCTGAACAAAATATGTAGTTTTCAACTTTCTAATTTCTAATTTCATTTTATTACTATAAATTGCTCTTGTTTCTTTATGACACTTACTTTGTATATATGCTTTTGTTAGAAAATTCTAAATTCTAAAAGATATATATGTATATCTTTACTGTATCTTCCAAAAAATTATACGTGAATATTTGTGTATAGTTACTCGCTTATATTTAACTGCAATAAAATCGTTTTAATAGGATGATGCAGTATTTATATTGGAATATATGAAATCAAATGATGCAATAATTGACGAACTGTCAATATTTTATGTTCTTCTTAATTATAGCAATTAGACAATTAAATTTTGAATTTTATTAAATGATCGTCTTTGATCATGAAAATAATAGTTTAACGTAATAATTTTTCTTGCATACAAAATTATTTCATAGTATTTCATAATATTTCTTCAGTAGGAAAAATTAGCTTATGTCCTTATTTATTTCAATTAAAAAATTGCTACTTGTATTTTCATGTATATTTAATTTCATACATCTATGAAAAGAAACGCAAAATACCTACATTAATTTCTGAAAAGAATTCCATCAAGAATGGAACGATAAATGGCGACGGATTATCAAATCCTCGAAACAACCGATCTAAAAATCACTATCATTACGATTAAGGAGAATATCAGAGTGCTACAAGAGACTCGTTTTTTCATGAGGGACGGGAAAAAAGCAGCTATGTCGTTCTTAATCATTGAAACGATTCTCCGATACATACCGACGCAACTTTTCCACGATTTTCTCTTTTTTTTTCGTATTTTCTGAAATGCGGTCATGGAACAAGAAGACAACACGAGCATTATACCTGGTGACTAACAAAAAGAAGCGAGAAAGCAACAGGGACAGACTAGTAGCGCGGAGGGGAGAGAAAGGATCAGCTCGGTGAGGCAGAAGAAAATCCCCTTTTGGGAATTCCTTGTTCCCGACCTCGATCGATTTTTTCCCTCACGAAAGCGAGAAAGCAACAGGGACAGACTAGTAGCGCGGAGGGGAGAGAAAGGATCAGCTCGGTGAGGCAGAAGAAAATCCCCTTTTGGGAATTCCTTGTTCCCGACCTCGATCGATTTTTTCCCTCACGAAATACAACTCGTCATACCTACACCTTCTACCAGAAATCAAATCGTATCTTAAAGTAATATAAAATGCGTATACTGTTAAAAAGTCAATAGTATTTTAACTCCTTGTTTTACGATTTCTTTTCAATTTTCACAGACAATCATCAGTTATTGTAATTTGATATATTACTTAACAAAAATACTAAACAACCAAAAAGAGAATTTTCTAAGTAAAAAAAGTAAGTCTAAAGGAAAAAACAAAATTTTTCCATTTTGAAAAAATGACCATGAAATATGTCATCAAGGTCATTATTCTGGACAACTTCTTCCTATACATATAATAATCGGTTTCTTTTAATTTTCGAGATGTTCGTAAAAGAAATTAGTTTAAAATTACATAATTTTTCGACAGTGTAGTTTCTATTTGCATTTAATAGAGTGTGCTTAGTCACAATTATATATATATATGTGTAGACATTTCCTGTTTACATTCTTACTAAAATCGTTCACTAAAGTTGACATTTCTTATATTTATATGATGAACAATATACGATTGATCATTGTAGCATATATTGATTCCAATGTTTCAAAATCAAATTCTATGAGTTTCTAGCATTAATAAAAAAGAATAACGGGTTTATTTATTTGATTTGTAAAATTATCATTTTGTACTTTGGTGATAAAACGCGAGTAGGAAA
>NIPQ01029691.1:0-12148 GCA_002806875.1 Lepidotrigona ventralis hoosana
ATATATGTATATATATGTATATATATGTATATATATGTATATATATGTATATATATGTATATATATGTATATATATATGTATATATATGTATATATATGTATATATATATGTATATATATGTATATATATGTATATATATATGTATATATATATGAATGTGTAATGTGTAATGTGTTTGTTCTATTGTAAATAAATAAATACTTGGCAAATTATGATTATGTGTACTTTTAGGTACAAATGTTTTGAGATTAAATACGATCGTTGAATTTATCTTTTTATACTCTGTAAAAATATTGGAAAAAAATATGTAGTTTCATCAAAGAAATCACTGGTAAAATCTCTTTGAAAAGAAATAACTCTGAGAAAAATTTAATGTAGCCTGTGGAATAATGTAACTTTTCATTTTTAACTGTTCTGAGAAGTTTTTTCATATAACGATAAATATGCAGATATTTAAGCGATTGCTTTTAACTGAGATACCTTGCATGAGCACTACCTTTCAATGGCTTTTTATAAATCTTTTTTTTATCTTGGATGATGCTAATTTAACATATTATTATTATTATTGTTATTATTATTTAATACACTTTCATTATCTAATTAGTATTATCTATTATTATCTATATTATTTATACTATTTATTTTATATTTTACTATTTAATACTATTTATTTTATATTTTACTGATAATGATAAAATAATAAAATGGTAAAATAGAAATGAAAAGAAGATAACATCTGAAAATATAATTTACAGTATATGTCAGAAATTTTCACAGATAAACTTATTCAATAGAAAAAAAGTGACTTTTTTACTAGACTTTTTGAATTACGTACCATATTGTAGATTGAGAAAGAATTCAATCTTCTCGTCTAAACGGATATCGATCTTCGAGATACAGAACCTCGAAAGAACTCATTGATTTTAATGAGAAGTCGAATCGTTTTTGTTCGATTTGAATATGTTCGTTTCCTTTGTTTTTACTTCGTTGACAATAAATTTGCAACGAATTTGTCTATGTTATGAATATTTCAATGTTTTTAATTAAAATTGAAAGAACGAAAGATATCAATTTTATAAGTGTGTCATGAGAAATTTGAAGGAGTTTTTATAACCTCTGATTTTTTACGTCAAAAATAAAACATTCGTCGTATTTGAATGCTTCACGGTGAAAGATAAGATCGATTGTTCGAGAGTTTATCAATTCTAACTCGATACGGTATTTAGCGATATGAAAATTATTTAATAAAGTTTACAACATGATAAACTCATCGACGTGTGTTTGTTCACACATCCAACATTTTACATGCAAAATGTTATCAGCCACTTAAGACGTTCTTAATTAGATTCAACGAATAGTAGATATCTCACTATATGAGTCATGTTGCAATTTAGCCGTCGCTATGAACGCCATAAAACATAAGATATGGTTTGTAATTATTTTATTATTCGAAATATAATTCAAAATACTCTCAGCAGTAGGATTATTACCAGAGAATGAAATGTGCTTTGAAAGAAAAAGGACTTTGATGTCTGATTCAATTTTACAGTATGGTGTCTGACTTTTTTTATCCCAATATGGGCGGTGTTGAGGAACATATCTTTAATTTGTCTCAATGTTTAATGGGACGTGGACACAAAGTTGTAGTGCTCACACATTCTTACGGTGATAGAGTTGGAATACGTTACATGACAAATGGGTTGAAAGTATGTATAACATGTATTGTATTTTATACTATATTATAGTATATTTCATATTATATGTTATGATATTATTATACTTTATATTATAACATGTATCAGTGATAAAAATATTTTATGTTTAAGGTATACTACATACCAGTAAAAGTGTTCTATAATCAATGTGTTCTTCCAACAATGATCTGTTCTATCCCCCTCATTAGATATATCTTTCTGAGAGAAGAAATTCAAATAGTTCATGGTCATTCTGCATTCTCTGCTCTTGCTCACGAAGGGATGCTAATTGGCCGTTTGATGGGACTGAAAGTAAGTGGTTTTTTACTCAATGACAAAATATATAATGTTCTTATGTTACATTGTTTTTTGTTTGCTGGGATTTCAGACTATTTTTACAGATCATTCACTTTTTGGTTTCGCGGATGCCTCTGCGATTTTGACAAATAAATTTTTAGAGATATCATTGGCCGATTGCAATCATTGCATATGTGTATCGCATACTGGAAAAGAGAATACAGTATTAAGAGCAAAAGTCTTGAAAGAGAAAGTTTCTGTCATACCGAATGCAGTCGATACTACTTTATTTATGCCTGACATCAGTAAACGAGATGATAATTTTAGTAAGTTAGTTTCTGTTTTCATGTGGTACACGAATCAATGGAATTGACGAGAGATACATAATGTTACTAACGTTATCTATTATTAATTATAGTTACAATAGTCATAGTGTCGCGACTAGTATATCGCAAAGGTGTCGATTTATTAGCTCGTATTATACCCGATCTTTGTAGTCGGTACGAGAATGTGCAATTTCTAATTGCTGGAGATGGTCCCAAAAGATGGCTCATAGAAGAAGTACGAGAAAGAAACTTGTTACAACACAGGGTTACATTACTTGGAAGCTTGGAGCATTCTCAGATAAGACATGTATTGAACAAAGGTCATATATTTCTGAATACAAGCCTGACAGAAGCATATTGTATGGCAATTGTTGAAGCTGCTTCGTGCGGGTAAAATTATAATGTCAAGAAAATTGTTATTCTTATATTGTATATATCGACATAATGTTTCTATTTATTCTAGTTTACAAGTTGTTTCAACAAAGGTGGGTGGTATACCTGAAGTATTACCACCTGATTTAATTTATTTAGTAGAGCCTACAGTACCTGCTCTTGTTAGCGGGCTAGAATTAGCTATAACAGATTATAAAAAAGGGAATATTAGATGTCCATTTGAAATGCACAAAAGAATAAGTTTATTTTATAACTGGTTTAATATTACTAAACGGACTGAAATAGTTTATAATTTAGTAAAAGAAGAAAGTAAAAAAAATTTAGGTCAACAATTAGCAAGTTACATTCAGAGTGGAGTATTGCCTTATTTACTTGTTGTATCATTGTGCTACATTATTTTACAAGTTTTAGAAATTCTTGTACCACGAAAGGTAGGCTGAAATTTTTGCAACTAAATATATTTAGTATGAAATATTAACTTATTAACAAATATAATTTTTTTAGTACATTGATATTGCAAAAGATTATATCGAAATTAATGTCATACACTCTCGTGGGGACGAAAAAGAAGACTAATACTTTATTTTCAAGATGTACAAAACGAATGATGATATGAACATTTTAATAGTATGTGTTTTATATACCAATACATTCCTATCGATATGATGGTTGTTAATAATATTGCTTTTCACATAAAAGAATCAACTGACANCTTTATTTTCAAGATGTACAAAACGAATGATGATATGAACATTTTAATAGTATGTGTTTTATATACCAATACATTCCTATCGATATGATGGTTGTTAATAATATTGCTTTTCACATAAAAGAATCAACTGACATTTTGTAAAAATATTTCCTAATATTCTTTTGATAGCATATTTTCATGTTATATGAATGTATATGTATAAAAAATGAAATTTAGTGTCCAAAGTACAAATATAATTGTTAAAAAAAATTAAAATGGTGTAAAATTATTTTATTATTTTCTTATCAAACTTTGTTTTAATTATCATATGATCGATTGATGAATTTGTGTAATTTTATAGTTACAATGCTTATTTATATGCAAAATATAGTGTCAATCATATTTTTTTTTATATTGGCTGTTATATTAATTTTAATGCCTAAAAAATAAGAAGATCAAATTGAAAATATAATAATATTTATTTTATTATATGTTGTACGTTAGATACAATAATAATATTAATACAATATCTCAATGATCTGTTTTTTGTCTATTTAATTATCCTTGTATTACTGTACATTTATCTATTTATACATAAATCTTTCATGTAAGGATCTATGATCTTCTGAAAATACATTTTTTCGTATTGAAAGAAGGTCAATGACCCTTAATTAACAACCATTATAATATTAAGAGCGGTCAGATCTGTCGCAACATTTTCCGCATTTATAAACAGAGTATTCGTGCCACTTTGTCCGAAAACTAGCTTAATTAAAAAAAAAAGAAAAAAAATCAATATTTTTCAAACAGGTGTTAAAAGTTTTCTCCTGAACTCCTTGTTAGAGGTGGGACACTTCTTTACACTTATAATTATAATTAAAACTTTACAAAAGATACTGGTTTTAAATATTGCATTAATTAAAATCTTACATAAAACTCTTTGTTAAATATTTATCGTTAAATTGACCTCAACATATAAGAAGGCTATGCCGACGAGAGTGAGATCCACACGTAGGCACACGCAGTAATCAATCTGAAATTTCCTTATGTGCTATGTAAATTTTTCAAAATCGACAGTACACGTTCCTAACATTACATGAGCTTACTTTCATATTTTTTTTTCTGGTGCAAAACAGGAGAATGGAAGATAGTTTATTTTCTTTATAAATCGTACAACATGCAAGTACTATTTTTGTTTTTCTTTTAAACATACCATTGTATTCAAAGTGTTAAGAAAGTACAAGAGCTTCTTTTTCTTCGCAAAGTCACTGCCTTGAAACATAGTTTTCTTTTTTCTTTTTTAATAAGATTTTTTATTTACGGTTGTTTATGTAAACAAAAAAATTTTTGAGTAAGGAGCAATTGGTTCTATGATATATAATTCATTGTTCGAATTGTTGCTAGCATTCAATCGTTCAGTCAAAATATTATTAGTTTACTCTTAAAAACAGTCGCAAATTGGTTAAAAAAAAAGTTATTCAATATATCAAACATAAGATAATTATTTTCTTAAAACGTAGTAGCGAAATATAATCCAAGGCAAAGTTGCATCTTTATCGTGATGTTGCGATAAAGCAAGAAATCCATAGGATTTATATATTATCATACTCGGTGCACTCGATACAAGCAAATATCAATGCACCCCGTCAACATCGTGTTTGATCGATGTTCTTTTGATCACGAGCACGTATTAACAATTTATTTTTGCTTGCGAACACCTTCATGAGCACATATTGCTTTCGACTGCGATGTTTCCGCGTGTACAAGTTATCGATCGGCATAATTTCTTTACTTACGGTAATGAAAATGAAATATTACAAAATGTGTTAATACTATATATGTATATAGTATGTATACATATATATATTATATATATATATATTTATATATATATTTATATTTATATTTATATGTATACTGCGTAAATAGGAGATGATTTCGCCTTGCTTTATGAAGTATCTTTTCTTTGAGTAGTATGTACAATTGGGTTTTCTTTCGGAGTGTCTTTCAGTTCCGTTTGAAAAGGAAATAATGCCACGCTAAACGGTATCTAAGGCTCCCATTAATGTTCGAGTAAAGGATACGAGAGATAAAATCCTTGTACACATAATCATAGAAAAATCTTATATACTTTTAACGAAGTACTCGTAACGGGTTCCTTAGAACTTATTTGGCATCTACAATAAATAAATAACAAACCATCTGTTGGGCCAAGCGTTGCACAATTTCCATAATACAATTAATGTTGTCAGAATTAATTCAAACACCTTCCCCATAATCGCGATCACCCACGTTAATACGATCAGGGGCTGCGGTTACACTAAAGCCAAGAATTCTATTATCAACTTTGTACATTTTCCCCTTCTTTGGCTTCTTTGACTTTCCCTGAAAAATCATGTTAAGCAAGCACTTATAGACGCTTGTAAAATATATCACCCATCATTATTAGCTTTTATCATATCAAAATACCTTTACTTCCTGAAATTCCGTAGGTGCATTAGGATTAACAGCAGGCGCTGGTTTACACAAGTCGTCCGCTTGTGCCTGAGGTCGTTGGGCTGATCGCCATTTGCTACGTTTCTCTAAAAATTGCTTGGCAAATTCTGAACTCTGTTTATTATCACCCAGATAATCTCGAACATATTCTTTTACTTCATACGCAGACTCAATGTCTCGCAAAAATCCAACAAATGTGGGGACTGTATACACGTAAAATTTGCTCATCAAACTATCTATAAACGAAACAAAAATATATATGTGAAAGAGTCTCTAACTTACTGTCTACAGACACTTGTAAACCACTCAGGGCTTTGTTGCACCATTGTGTAAAATCATCGGCCTTGGCAGTGTTTTGTTCGAATAATTTCTTCACCAGTTCCTCTTCTCGTTTATTCTTACTCTTGTTTGTTTTATTACTTTGCTGCTGCTGTTGATTGGCAGTAAGAGCCTTTGCTGTAGCAATCTGTTTAACAGATTGTTTCGCGGTTGTAGAAGGTTTGATTGGTGTAGGATCGTCCCAAAAACCAGTTGTACCACTATTATTTGACCAAGCTTGACTATTAGAGCTACTTGAATTGGCCCAATTCAAACATTGAGAAGCGGTACCCCATATTCCAGCGTTTTGCAGCACATTCGTCGATTCTTTCTGTCCTGCTTTTTCTTGGCGTTCCCTTTCTTGCTGCTGAAGTGTCAGCAATAACAATCAGCAATGTATAATTGTCATTTAACGATTAAATTTTTTGTTTTTACACGAATACGTAATACAATGAAATATAATGTATAATACATGTGTAATACATAAATATGTAATATGTGTAATACATAAATATAATGAAAAATAACTAAAGAAATATATTAACAATTATATATTATAACTAATATAGGATATAAGATATGGAAAAAGTAATAAGTACCTTTACCTTGGCGATTCGTTCTTGCTCTTCTTGCTGAATCTGTGCAAGGCTCTTTACTGGTACGGTTTTAGAAGAAGTTGTAGCCTTTTCTGCCCACTTAAATTGCAATCTTTTAGAAGAATCTGTTATTGATGCTTCTTGAGCTGCTTCCATGGCTTTCTGTTGCGCTAATTGTTGTTGCATCATTTGTTGAAATCGCTGTTCTTCCTGAACCAATATTTATAACTAGTGAGTATACAGCGTGAAATGATAATGCTTTCTTAATCATTTGAGAATATACCGCTTTCTTTTCTCGTTCGAGTCTCTGAATTTCAGCTAATGAAGCAGCAGGGGTAGCAGGAGCTGGTGTACGAGGTGCTTGTGCCCATGGTGCTTTACTTCGTTCTTGTAATCGACGGAGTGCATCCGCTTCTCGCCGTCTTTGTTCTGCTCGCCGAGCTTCTTCAGCTTCAGCCTGCTTACGTGCCTCTGCCTCTTTCCTACAACAAAAAAAAAAAAAAAAAAAAAAAAAAAAAAAATTTTTAAAAGNAATTAGTATTCAATAAACATCATTTGTGAAATATACCGCATTCTCTCTTCTTCTTGTTTTCTCTGTTCTTCTTCTAATTTTTTTCTTTTTTCCTCTTCTTTCTTTTGTTTCTCTTCTTGCTTTTTAAGTTCCTCCTTTTTCCTCTTTTCTTCCTCTTGCTTTTTCCTTAAATTTTCTTCTTCCTGCTTTCGTTTCTCTTCTCGTTTTTTCTCCTCTTCTTTACGCTTCTTTTCCTCTTTTTTCTTCCTTTCTTCTTCTTGTTTGCGCTTTTCCTCTTCTTTCCGTTTCTTTTCTTCTTCTTTTTTTTTTCTCTCTTCGTCTTTGCGCTTTGCTTCTTCTGCTTGTTTAGCCTGCTCTTCCTTTTTTCTTTTCGCATTCTCTTCTTCAGCTTGTCTTTGTAATTCTTCTTGTTTTCGAAGTTCTTCTTTCTTTCTGTCTTCTTGTAATCGAAGATTCTGTTCTTCCTGTAACACCATAATTATTTTCAGTTTTTAATTATATACTTTAAGCGACAAAATAAATTTATTTTTGAAAAATTGTAATTACCAATATCTGTTGTTCAGTCTTTATTTCTTTAGTGTGCAGATCCCACAATGATGTAGGCAATTGGCCAGGAGGTATAGCTGGTATCGGTCCAACCTGAACAATGTATGTGTCGATTGGAACTATACTTTTATAAGAAGAAATCTATTAAACGTAGCAAGTTATACGTACTTGCGCTAACCAATTCTGTGCATTAAACTGTGGATTTATTTGCGGTGGGGGTTGTGGCCAAACAGTATCGATATGAGATGTCTGTGGATGACCGTTTGCATTCACATTGAGTTGACGTAACAAAGATTTTATAGGATTGTCTTCTTGCGTTGCAGCTGGCGTTGTATTTATGCTTGATTGCTGAATTCCCGGTACATTTTGCATACCACCCATTTGTTGTATAAGGTGCTGTATAGGATCAATCGTAGGTGGATGTGCTGTTGTAGTTGAATGTGGATTTGGCGTTAGATGAGTTTCTGGTTGTGTCTTAGCCTTCGGAAAAAGGAATTTTAATTAGATTTTATCATCACGATTTTATAAGTTATCATCTTTATTGAAATGAATTGCTACCTGTTGCATTTGAGTGAAAAGTTGCATAACCGGATTTGAAGCCTGAGACGGAAGATGAGGTACGAATGGATTTGTAGAGATTGGTACTTCCGGAATCTCTGAATCTTGAATAAGATATTGATAAATCAATTGATTTTGTTCCAAAGGACTTAATGTTGCCCAATGCTCGGATTGAGAAAGCTTCGCAATAGCCGATGTTCGTACTTGTCTTAAAAGTAATTGCTGATTCTGTATCAATCGCATGTGTTGATACTGAAGTAAAAGAAGTGGATCTTCTATACTTTTCGACAATGCAGACATACCAGCTGGTACTGTGTTAGGGATAGGTGGTATTACCTGATCCGTTAACTAAAAAAAAACAGATAAGAAAAAAATCTTTTTTTTTTCTATGCATCTTCTTTAACCTTCAGATATTTTTTGTATTTTAAAAGATCACGAAGAAATTTTGTACCTTTAAGGGAGGAATGGCAGGTCCAGGTGTAAATGGTATTCTGCCACATATCTTCATTAAGTCTCCTAAAGTAGTATATCGTTCGTCACAAGTTCTTCTTACCATTAATCCTGCGGTGAAGTAACCAGCTTTACACCATTCTGCCATTTCATTTGCTAAGAACGGACCCTGAACTTCGCCCTGTGGATCACGGTAAAACCATTTCTCCTGTCCATTCGTAGGTGGAACTGTAGAAGGTTGGTTACCAATAGAAGGTGGTATACTAGCAGTCTTCTCCTTATGGTTTTCTTCATCTGCCATCAATTTTGCAACTAGTGCGTCAGCTTCTTCCTTCATTCTATCCAAATCATCTTCCGACTTTTGTCTCACGTTATCCGTTTCCGCACTATGCCCAAGCTTCTGAGATTCTGTTTGCACTGGAGCTTGTCTTTTTATAGTGGTAGAAATTGGATCCATCTTTGTTTCCGTTTCAACATCTTCTTTCTTCTTTTCTTTAGCAGGAGATTTATCAGTTTCTGAATTAGTCGATGATATTTTTTCAGTTTCCGTATGCTCCGTACTTGTTGCTACTGTATTTCGCTTTTGTGAAATTTCAGATGATGTTGGTGTCAAATTTTTAGTAGGAGTATTATCCGTTACTGTAATAGGTAGTTTTGTTGGAGAACTGCTCCTCTTTTCTTTTTCGATGGGTTCGTTTTTATCATCTAGCGGATGTAAGGACTTCGGTCGTTCTTTACTAACTGAATTAATCCCACTATTGGTATTACGACTTGGTATTTGTCCTTGAGTCGAGCTGTAAGACAAAGGTTTGCTACTAGGTCTTTTTATATTAGCAGCACTTCCTTCGGAAACACGCCGAGTCCTTGATTCTTGAGTACCACCTGCACTAATCACCCCATCTTCATCATCATCTGAATACATCCCACCGTGAAATGCACCTGAAGCATCGAAACTTCCTCCACTTTCACTAGGATTTTCAGTAGCCCTAGAATGGATTTTAATTATTAAATATAATTAAAATATATTTAGAGTTTTTAAGTATTAGTGATAAAAACAATTAGAAAGTCACCATTCGGGAAGATTATCATGATTATCATGATGATTTGATTCCCAAATACGTGTTGTACGAGGGGGTGGATGATGACTCGAATCATGTGTAACCCTATGATTTCCACGATGTTCCCATCTATTTCCAGTGTTTCGTCCTTCTTCTCCATCTCCTTCATTCCTTTCTAATCTATCTCTATCCATACTACCACTTTCACGCCAACTACTCCTACCTAAAACACAAATTAACTATTATATAGATAATATTCTTTGTTTAATTATATATTTGTAGAGTAAATAGAAAGATAGATATTTGTATACCCCATTTTCGCCAACCGTCATCCTCCTCTGTAACACCACGATGACGCCGCCAATTGCTTTCCATAAGAGAACTGCCACTAGCCCCACAACGTAATTCTTTTCTAGGACTAGTAGAACCATTCCATTCTCCTGGATCTGAGACCCCATTTCTTTCTGACCAACCACGTTCACTTTGAGATCTATCAAACGGACGATTTCTTCCCTGGATATAAAATATATATTTACTGATAAAATACAAAAAAAAATATTCTTCTTCTATTTGATATTGAAGAATTTGATAATGAAAAATTGTCAACTTTATAGATATCGTAATATTTAATGATTATTTCTGTAAAGTGGGTAAAAGTTAGTTTGGATTTTTACATTTATATTTGGTTTAGATTTTTCGGTTCGTATCAATTTTATAAAATGAAAAAATTACGTACTTGAAATGATTGACTATCAATTCGTGAGCCATCTCCTGAATCATCGAAACTAACACCACGGGAATAATGAGAGGAATATAAGCTACCTCTTGCATTTCTTCCACGCCCCCCACGATCTACACTTCCACCTCTTCCTCTACCGGCGTTGGTTATTCCTCCATTCCACATTCGCTAAAAAATTTGTATGACAGTCAAATGTATTTATCAAATTTATTAGAATTTATCAAATAATTTATATAAATATTTCAAAAATATTATAAGTATACAATGTACGTTGATAAGCGAAAAATAACGTTTCAATTTATAATAGTTACATCATTGAATGAATATATCATAGAATGGCAATAAATTAGTAATGATTATGTAAAATATACAAAAGCAAGTAGGAGAGTGCAATGAAGAACTGGCACAAGGGGTCCAGTGTGTTATATTTTTAGAACTTCAAACTAACTTCATGAGGCAGTTCTCAATATAGGATATATTAAGAATATATAATAACTGTACCATATTAATTAATATTCTATTAACCATACTATTACAAAAATTGAGTAATTTTACATAAAAAGAGTAATTTATTATATACAGCTATTTGTTATAACTAAATATAAATACCTTTCAAATTTTGACATAAGTATCAAATTTGAAAATATGAAAGTATATATTTGGTAGTTAATTACCGTTTCATCTTCTGTCATTTGTATAAGCGCCAAAGGAAGTTGAGTTTTCTCAACATACAAAGATGAGAAATTTGTCAATGGCTCAGGAGGTTTACAATTGCGATCAAACAAGATCAACATTTCTTCTCGCCCATATCTATGTTCCGCTAATTGATAACGTGGTGTAGTTAAACTTGTGGTACTTCCACCACCGCCACTACTATTGCAAGTGTCTCCAGACAGATTGCGCAACCTATATATTCAATATATTCATTCTAGCAAATAAAATATATAAGCAAACATTAATTAATAGTTAAAGTTGTTAAAAACACTACAAACCATTCTGGACCAAATTTCATCGAATCAGTCATGATGATCTATTTGCTGAAAATATAATACTTCATTATAGAATAAAGCAACAGTTTGAAAAAACTGTTATTGACCATACGAGAAATTATATTCTTAAACTCTTGCATGTGGATTGTTCTTAAAAATATAATAATGAAATTACAGAATTAATATTTAGATCTCCTAAAGATTTTCAAGTAAATCATACTGACATGAAGATTATATTCATGAAATAAAGAGACTGTAAAAATATCATTTATGCATTCAAAATGATTGGCAGAATTGTAGAAAATTGTATTGATAATTTTTACCTGTTGCTCGACGAAAATCGAGCAACCATGATAATTAACGATAGTCACGAGGACATGAATTGTACTGTTTATCGTGAAAGGCATGGAGCTGGAATAAATAAATGAAAAAAAAAAAAAAAAAAAAAAAAAAAAAAAAAAAAA
>NIPQ01030018.1:0-12300 GCA_002806875.1 Lepidotrigona ventralis hoosana
TAATTCTATATGTGTTTTATTTCTTGACTTGAAGTATATCTTTGTGTCAAATCTTGATATTTTTCTGTTTTTAAATTACTATATTTTTCGTAATCTTTGTGTCTAGTTGTCCTTCTGCTTCTTTGGATAATTGTCCAATAGGAAGCAATGCATTTCTCGCTACATCTGCTCGGTGAATAAGTAATTCGTGGCGTATAATATTATCCATAGTTGGAGACAAAATACTTTGCAGTTTCCACGTTATAATTTTGAAATTTTTTCGGATTCACGCTATATTCCATATTATTACTTGAAGAATAATATGGAATCAGAACAGTTTCATCGGATTGCTGTAAAATTTGTTAAAACGTTTGGTTCACAATCGGCAGGAAATTGTACCGCAAAAGTTGTAACATTCTATGATAGCTGTTCTAATCTAACTTTAGGTTACCAAAAGCTTCGTCGAATATATCTTTGCGATTGTATGTTATTATTTAACATTAATATTCATTATCATTTGGTATTATTGTAACGCAAACAATAATATTACAATAATATTAAAATATTAAAATTTAATAATAAAATGTTTATAAATAGAGTAAATGTTCAACCATGCGTTTGTTAACATAACATCTTAAAATTAAACTTATTCCTTTATTTTGTAACGTGTCTTGACGATTATGGTTTCTAAAAATTGTAATACATACTTTAGAAACGGAACTTCTAATCGCAATAGCGTGTAACAAACAAAAATATCCGCCACGATGTGATTAATCGGAGTCGTCGAAACGTTATCATTGGAGTGGCACGGGAGAAAAAAACGCGCGATGATATTTCATTTTTGAAAGTCCTGCGCTTCCCCGTGCGTTCATTGAACGTGCGAAGCGTACGAAATCGAAAGTAGAACTCGGAAAAACTGTAGCACGTACAGCGTAGAAAGGGAAGGTTGAAAAACTGCCAGGGGAAATGGAGTCCCTTCCCAACGAATCCGCGAAACGTTTGATAAACGGCGTCAAATAATACGGTGATAAATACGAGAGAGGAATATGGGCGAGAGTTTCATTCATTCCGAAGAGAACGGCCCGATATATCGAGCAACCGTACGTCTACGCGTACCACGGTCTGAAACGAATTTTACATTTCGCCCAATTTTCTTCGATTCTTACGATCCAGCTCTCTCAACGGCCGAGCACCTTCGACAAGTGAGATCTTGACATTTCAGCTGGGCGCGCGTGTGAAAATGAAATTTTTATCGCCAACGAGGTCAAAACGTTGCGGTTCGAGTGGCATTGATCGTCTCGAGACGAAAGTCCACGAGTCCATTTGCTCGCCTCGGTAATTTTTCAAACCGTGGAATCAAACGGAATCAATGTCGCGGCACTCGTCTCGAAAATTACTGCGAAATTTTCGCAGCACGAGTGGAGAGAAGTGAAGGCGCGGCCGCCAGGCGAGGCCGCGGCTCGAACGCGAGGCAGAAGAGAAACACGAAGAGAGCCCTCGAGACGCGAGGAGTCCATCAAGCCCGCCGAGTGGTTTCGCGCCGCCGAGTGCAATTAACTGGCGATTACGAAGGATTCCCGATGATAAGTCTCATCCCGTTCTTCCCGCGAGACGGCCGGTCGCTACTTATTTAACGGGACGGTTAATCGCAATTTCATTGTTCCCTCGAGTTCAGGGCTGCTCGACGCGCGCTAATTGGTTAATTGCAAAAACAAACATTTCCACACGACACGGCGCGACGACGCCCATCGTGTACGGCCACGACGTGGTCTCAAGTTAATTGCAGGCGTCGACTATTCTATAATTGCTGCGGAACAGAGTTGCGGGGCTTTCTCTCTCTCTCTCTGGTAACCGCGCCGTGTCAAAGTTGAAGTAACTTTGACCCTTTAATAGGGCCGCGCGAGCCCCTGCAGGACGTAATTTAATGAGGATTACGTTTTTAAAAAACGGCCGGCTCTCCCCGTGCCGACGGGGAAACGAGTCCGGCGGAATTCTGTGCGACAGAGCAGTAGTCCAGAGCGTGTCAACTTTTAAGTGGAAACTTTCGTGACGCTCCAGAAACCGGTGGCAGGGAGTACATTCCCCTCAAAGACGCTTGGAATTGGAATTATTATCGTGAAACATGCAACGAAGCAAGCGATATATATGATTATCAGATAAATTTTGTATTAAATAACAAATACATAACCAATTTATACGTATTAATACGAGAATTATATGAAAATGTAACAAGATTTCCGTTTAATTATCGATAATTATTGATCAACAACTTTCGAGAAATTTAGATTAATTACAATAATTCGATAATTATTGCTTTATTTAGTTTAAAGGTACGCATGTATTAAATTTAATGTAATTCAAGTTAAATTTCTTTACAATTAAATTACAAGTAAATCTGGTAAATACTGGAATTCGCCGTATGTGCCTGGTATCAGTATAATAGCTGCGCTCATCCTCCACTCTCTCTTTCGGTGTCAATTCGCAGAGTACACCAGCCTTCATTAAGCGTCCGCAGTCGCGTTTAATTACAAAAATTTCACTCTCGGTTGGACAAGACACAAGTTCACAGTCAAAGTGCTGCGAGGTTACACGCGTTACCGAATATCCAAAAGGCAAAGTACTCGACAGTACGTGGCCAGAGTAGAGCCACGAGTAAGTAACACAACGTTACATGCACATCGTTGCATAAGTCGTGCATAACACGAACTTTTTCTTCCAGTGTAACGATACGCGACCGTGATAAACGACGTCGAATATTACCCGAGTGAGAATTATTCCCCCTCGTCGCTCGTTAAATCGTATAAATCGCGGCGAGATGCATGGTAGAAGATGAGGGAACGAAGCCGCGGAATTTTATATGGACAGTTTTGCGCCACATTTATTCCCCAGCCGCTATTTCCTCGGAGTTTACCTTGGAATTTACTATTACTTTTGCCCGAGCTGCACCAGCTGTCCAAATACTTATGCGCGATAGCGTGTCTCGTTTAAAAAGCGTATCGAAGCGACGCGTAATTCGCGGCACGTTGTCGCGCGGCAGTACGGCTCAATTTGCAGCAACAACGACGGTTTTTCCATGCTACTGCCCCGTGGCGAAGTTTCATCGTGAGGCCGTAATTTTCTCGGCCCGGGTAGTTACCCGGCGCTAACTTTCCGATTGTTTCGCAGTGATTCACATTGGTTACCACGGGGCCGAGGCGGGCGGGCCCGTTGAATTGTAAAACTTGGATAGAAATTTTGAGCGCCCCGATTCCCGCCCCGGCGAAATTAAAGCCCACCGCGTTATATCACCGGCCGGCTCGCGAAATTCTTGCGCGAAAGTTTTTGCAGCGTAGCCGCGCAAGATTGCGGAGAGCAGAGAAGTTTTCCTCCGTGCGTCGTGTAATTCCGTATGCCCGTATGCCGAGGGACAAACGAGCGAGAACACGGCCGCACAAACCACGGAGAAACGAAAGTAAATTTCTACGTAGGAAAATGGTCGATTGGTCCTTTGACCGCACTCTCGCACGGTATCATCAACATGTACGGCGCGATATTCGCATGTTAGTCATTCTTTTAGTCATTTACTCGTTTTCTCTTCTTCTGGTCAAATTTTGGATACGCTACATTATTTTGGGAAAAATTGATAAATCAGAGCAGGCTAACTGGCGGCCCCCGAGCTCTTGCCCCCACTTTCCTCATCGCTAGCGCTATCCCCTCCACTGCATCGATCTCCCCACTACACTGAAATTTTCTCGCAGTGCATGAGCACTCTTTCATTGTCAACTGACCTAATATAAACGTACACATGTTCCTGCGATGTACAGATTAAATTACACACTTGAAATAAGTTTCAAATGATACGTCTATGCGTAATGAAAAGCTGTTTAATACAAAAAGTTGTAAGTTTTCGTATGTATTGAAAAGTTTCGAAATTTCATCTTCATTTTTTTTTTTTTATTCGGACTATACATTTTCTTTATTATAAATCGAAAAAAATTAAATTAATATTTATATAAACATTTAATAAACATTAAATCCCAACAATCGAACCAATATGACTTAATACCTTTTTACTTGGAATTTAACATTCCTTCGATTCACGACGAAAAAGATGTATGGTCCAATTAGAAGAAATAAAGGTGTCTTTGGAAATTTCGAAACCCACAAAGAATCGACACGCCATAGTTCCAGCCTCCTTTAAAACCATACAACTCTTAAACAACTGTATTAAACAATTTTTCACTAACCGCGTAATTTAATTTGAAAGTTACGTGAATCATCCTGTATAGTTGATAAATCTGTGAGAGCGTATGTACACGGCTTTCGCAGTCAAAGGAATTGAGTAGAGCCACGAGTAACTGCGGTTGCCGAGCGAGGGAACTAATTACCAACCGTTTAATAACCGCGACTTGGAAAACGAACAAAGTGACACTTCCGTGCGAACGTCGTTTTAATTCGCTCGTCGAATTAATCGTTTCGAATTCAGTGGTCGCACGACGAGCGCGATAAAAAGCCATCAAAGTCGTTAATTTCTAGATTGGCAATTTTGCAACTCGCATTATTTACCCTATTGTCGACGGGACAAAGTTGTGAAAGAAAGGTCTCAAGGTTTTCATTTCGTTTCGCGTTTCGAGTTCAAGAAGCTGATACGGGGAAAATTTAGTTAGCATCTCGTATCAGATCGAAGGAGCAGCGTATGTATGTAGTTTGCGTAACTAAATACTTGGCTGCGCGTTATAATAAATTCAACTCGCTGTCGTTAGAGATTCAACTGTTTTCCACTTCTCGGGAAGTTTAACGGAAGATAAAGGGGCACGTAAAGTTTCAGGCTGCTACAGCCGGCTAGATACATTTTGCAACAACGTTATCTTGACATGGGACCACGCGAGCGAACTCGAGCTACGCGTAGTAAGAAATATTTAAAACGTTGCGAAGAGGCTGACGGAGTGTAGCTTATTACACATCCTCGAAACTCTGGTAATTATAAAAGGAAATTATAAAAGAAAAACGACGGTACGTTACAGCTTTGCTCGTGATTCGTTTCACGAATACTCGGCTTATAAAGTTACAAATTTCATCGCTAAGCACTAATTCATCATAGATAGATCATGGCATTTCGTTTGTCTATCGATAACTCGCGGTTTATGACTTCCTCGCGACACTTTTCTTTAATAACAGATCCGCCGTTTACTTTCTCGTCGCGTTTCTTGCCTGGTGCTTCACACTGGGAGACGCAACGACGAAATGATTCTCGAACGTACGTCGAAAAACGCGCGCATATTGGACGTAACGTCTTATTGATGGCCGAAGTTGACGAGTTTTTTTTGGTCTGATGGTGGAAGAGGAAACGCTCGTTTAACCGATCGCCTTAATGGCTTCGCCACGTGCGAACATGTCCGTATTTTTGACTATCAATCATCGACCAACTGTTTCTCTTCCCAGCCGTGCATCGACCAGTGTCGTGATTTATCAAGGATACTCAACTTTCGGGTGTCTGTTCCTACACAGCTAGTTCCACTTTTAGTTGATTGAACTGCGCCAGGTTCTACGTTTGCTCTAGAAATGTTTCTTCGCGTGACGAATCCTCTCGACGACCTCTTTGTTCCAGAAGAAATGCAATACGTGTTTTCCGATACGTCTTCGGAAGAACTCGTCGTTGTCGCCCTATGACCAGAAGCAATAAAGTTCCACTATTTTCCAAAATTTCAGTGTTAGTCAGTATTCCGTTCGACAGGAGTTATGCTTAGAGTTAGGCCGATACTCAGGAACTGCTCTTTCGGTCGTGACACTTTATATTAGGGATACCCATAATGTTTTCTTTCGTTTTTCAAATTTAATAAACATTGCCATCTACTGACAATAATTAAAAAAGAAACTAATAAAACAAAATTTCGTTACAGTGTTACAAAAAACGACGACTAGTTCGTCGAATTGTCGCACATTTATTTTTCTCTTTGGGGGTTCGACGTGACACTTGCTTCCGCGGAAGAACTGAAGAACACCTTCGAGCAACATTGTTTCGGCGGTGGTATGATTTAAGGACTTGTAAATTCCTAGGAGCGGAGGTATAGATCGCAGCGGACTAGCCACTTCAGCGGGTAAACTTTCGAGTTTAAGATCCTCGTTCTCGTCGCCGAGTTTCCCTCCGGCTTGGTGGGAGAACACCGTTGAAGAAGGGGAATATGAAATTCTCGTGGCCAGACTTTATAGCTTCTGCTCTCTCGGTCTCCACCTTCTCTGGTACGTACTCTCGTACTTTTATTTCACCACGGCGTCTCCGTTTCTCCCGCTAACTCGAATGTTTTCCGTTCCATTTTCTCTCCCGCGTGTATATTTGTTTCCTCCGTACTAACCACCTCCGCAGTTTTTATCCATTTCCTTGCCTTTTTTTTTCTCTTTCCCCGTGACGAGTCTCCACTCTCTTTCCTCTTCTTTCTTTTTCGGGGTACGTTTTACATTATCGTCCACCACCGCGTTCCTCCATCTCCATCTCCATCTCTATCAACTTTTCACGCTCCCCTTTTGCAGTTCCATTTAATATTTATCCTTACTCCCTCCCGTGTTTCTCTCATTTTCTTCACTCCAACAATGAGTTTCTTTCGCCGTTTCCTTCATTTTTCATCCCCTCTCTCTCTCTCTCTGTTTCTGAGCATGCCTCGGCCGCTCTTCCTTTCCCGCCTTTTATTCCTTAATAGTCGTAGATTCTTCTGATGTACGTGCCCGGAGCGCGCGACTTGAGCGCGCGAGAGCGGAGCAGCGAAATTTTTCCGTGTCGCCGGGCAAAAGTCCAGCCGAGGATGAGAGAGATTGACTCGTGCTTCGCGCTTTCGTGGCTTTTAATAACAATCACTCCCTCTTTCATCTCTCTCTTTCTCTCTTTTCCTTTCCACTGTGTCCTACGCTCCCTTTGCCTCCTCCACCTCTTCACCATCCTTTCTCCTTTCATCCCGCGCGTCTCTTTTAATCGTGTCCGACGCGCGCATTGTGTCAAATCGTTTCCCCCGACGGTCTGGGCTCGTTTCTCTCGTTCCAGGCCGACAAATTCGACGCGACTCGTCGTGTTAAAACGTCCTGCGAGACGTTTTGTCTCGTCTTGTCGGGAAAAATTGCACGGTAATGCTCTGTAATTTCTTCGGGGGACGGGGAGAGACTGTTTCGCGTGACGCGCGGAACTAAAACGATTCGATAGATTAACGAGAAATTGGAGCCGAAAGCGAGAATTTTTGAGTAACCTTTGACTCACGAAAGATATCGCAATGAAATATGAAATGTTCCGTTTCAATCATACACAATATGATATGTCTGATGTTTTTTTTCTTTTTAATTGCTGTTTCATTAATTTTATAAAGAAATTTATTAAACAAATTTGACAAGTCGTTTACTTCATAGTCTATTTACTGTGTTTCTAGACTACTTTAACCAATCACATGTAAATGATGAAACTTTCAATTTTGAAGTTACGAACGAAATCGAGTAGTATTGAGCATACGAAAATATTTAACGTAAAATTAAAATAAAATTATTTTCAATGTTTGAGGTGAATTATTATAACAAAATAATTGATATTGTTAGATTATATATTGACAAAATTGTAGAGCTTTATTTGAAGCATTTTTTTATTAGAAATAAATTATTATATGAGATAAGATTTATAGTGATTATATATTTAAATATGAAAATTTATTTTGAAGCTAAAATTATATAAAATTTTTGAAATGAAAGTAATAAAAGTAAATAAGTTAATAAGTTCGTATTTACATATGTAATATATATTAATGAAATCTTTAATGATCCAAGTTAATATTTATCATACAATTTCTTATATTTGTATAACATTATATAAATATTCAGTAAGTTTCGAAGCAGAGAATCGTGGATAAAACACGCACTGACTTTGCAAATGACTTTAAATAATATCTTGAAAAGTCGGACGCAGATAGATATGATTCTTACATCATTATACAGAAGATTCACTGAAAAGATTCATATTTGTTAGATTGCGAGGCTTTGTCAAATGTAGAAAATTTCTTTTAATCTTCTCCATTCCGTTCAATATTTTTTAAAAATATATTACATACTGTGATTGTCGATGGAAAATATAATTTCTCATCAAGGAAGATTTTTTATCGTAGAAAAAAATTCAGGATAAAAAAATGGAACACAGTTGTCAGGAAGACATTTCAAAGAAGAAGAAAAACCAAATTATTCGACAAGATTTTTAAAATGTCTAACTTTATGTGTCTTAAATTAAAATTATTATCTTTTATTAATCTTTTCATTTTCGAGATTGATGGAACATTTAGGAATTCATATTATAAAAATATCAAAATGAGAAAATTCGAGTCGAGCGAGATATCAAGAGTTTCGATCGTTTCTCCTACACGACGGAAATTGTCCGCATGAATTTCACACTCTGTTTTCAGTGTGAAAATTTTAAACGTGCGAACGCATTTCTACAAATTTGGAAAATGTTTGTGCACACGTTTTTGTGTATTCGGTTGTACGTATGTTGCACAAGGCACTTTAAAGTTTCATCAGCATTGCAACGAGGGCCGGTCACGCGATTTCGTTGAAATGAAACTTCGTGACACGCCCAGAAAATCGTTCGCAAGATGTTTAAATATTTTCGACTGTCACATTCGTGTCACACGAGGGATGATATATTAAGGGATGATAATTAACGGGCAGACGAGGAGTAGGAGTATACTCGTTGCCAATAACGCCGAAGCCGCGCGTTATTTAAGCATTTATAACCGAATCAAATATTCCGGTGTACAAACCGGCTGGCGGGCCGAATAATTGATTGCTCGGATATAGGAATATCGTATTATTTTTCGACGACCAATCGAGGCGGTTGTAGCGATCGTCGCGTATTATTAATATTCGAAAAATTACCTCAAACTGCGTGAAATTGTCGAGTGAAGGCTAAGTCTCGAGCAGCTCTTCGAAATCGAGAGAGAGAGAGAGAGAGAGACAGAGAGATTTACGTGTAAAAATAGAAGAAAATAAAGGTAAAAATACATTACACAAGCAGCGGGTTTAAGCTTTTGTGTATGAAATAAATTTATAAACGAATCACTGCACTTTAGATTCGCACGTCATTTTGTCCCGTTAAACTTCGCGGAGTCGCTCGATCGAAAATTGATTTTTGTTTCCAGGAGAAAATATTATTTTTTCCCGAAAAAACCGTTCCGCGTTCGAGAGCAACGCGAGCTTTGCAAACTTCGATATCAATTGTTGATAACGCACACAGTGTGTCGGCCGAAACGAAGCATGAAAAATGGTGAGGAAGGGGAACGATGCTTGGATATAATTTACAGGACGGTTTGTTTGAACCGGTCGCGATCGCGGCTGTAACGATTCTACAAATTACAATACGATCGATTCGTATCGGAATGGCGGCCGAGTGTCTTTGTTATACAAAATTTATGGAAGACAGCACTTACCAGCCGCGGACGCTTTGCAGTTCGTTAACGATCGCGCAATGGGCACCGTATTATTGTGCTGGTACAATTATGCCGCCATTTTATTGCAGGAATAATTATGTAAAGCGAGCTAAACCGTGAAGCAATTAATGTACGCGTTTGCAGTTTGCAACAAACGTCTCTTGTACGGCGCGAGTCCGCGGCCATCCATGTTCGTTGGGACGCGAATTTATTAGTTAATTACAGCAACACTGTGTTTATCAAATTCCATTTCGCTTGCCACGCGACCGATTCATAAACGTTTAATTAAAAAGTTTTAAACGTTTGCTCGTTGTAATTGCCCGCCGTTATTCCCAATTACCTCCCCCTCTCAAATATTACCAAAACAAGCTCCAAAGTGTTAATACAAACAAGATGCAAGTTGATCCGTTTCAGTTCCTCTCGCCCGACAAAATTTTTTGTACCGGAGTACAATTGCGATTCTGCAAAAATTCGACCGCATTCATTTCGGGTTTTGTCTCTCAGTCTGCGAACCCATTTCTCGGATCTACATGCCCTTAATTTGCAAATACATTTTCCCCGTGACGGTTCGGCTCGCGTAGCTCTCGCAAATAAAACTGGCCATGTTCTATTGTATTTTGCAATTCAACCGCGAGGCGTTTGCGCGATAAATAAAGCAAAAAAAAAAAAAAAAAAAAAAAAAAAAGGAANGGCAAGGAAAACATGAAAAACGATATGGATGTCATAAAGTGTTTCCCCTGGATCCATAAAAACCTCTAACTGCGGGCATTTTTCGATATCCTGCGAATTTTATTGCCTCGCGCATCGTCGTTCCTAGAGCCCAAACTCCGATATATATTGGTCTGAACGGACTGAAAATGGATTGAAAGTAAGATGGTTGTCAGCGGAGCTTAATATCGGAAATATGCGAGCGTGTATCTCAGTGGCAGTGAAAGTCAGTTGCAAAAAGAAAGAAACTTTTTACAGAAACTTGTGAAATTCCTTGGAATGTGTTAGGAGAAACACGACACTCGACTTTCGACAGGGTTTTGGTTTCTCTACCGGGCAGGATTCCGGAAGCCGAGAAATTTTCAGAACGATCCAATAAATATCGTTTCACGCGGCGTGTATCCGAGTCTCTGTTGCCTCTGTTTCGTGGAACGAAACAATTTTAGAACAGAACTCGAGGACAGGATGGGAGATTGTTCGTCGGCCGCGGTTCGTCCGAAGACGATTCGATTTATATTCTCTGTTCAACGATTTCAAAAGGCTTTCCTCGTCAGATGGGAAGCACGGCCTGAAGGAATTCCAAACGAAATCCACGAATTCGAGGATATTTTCTCGGAAAACGTCTCTCCGCGTAGCGAGTCCTTCAATTACGAAGGATTAAAAATCGAGGAACGACTATGAAAAATGGCTCTTGGCTCGTACNACACGGCCTGGAATTCCAAACGAAATCCACGAATTCGAGGATATTTTCTCGGAAAACGTCTCTCCGCGTAGCGAGTCCTTCAATTACGAAGGATTAAAAATCGAGGAACGACTATGAAAAATGGCTCTTGGCTCGTACGCCGCCAATGCAACGGAAGCCGAAAACGATCGCGCGCGTAGATTCTCGCGGAACTCGTCGATGACGAAGGAAAGATAGCACAGTACGTGAAATCGGCTCTCTCGGCCGGTTTTTCAAATTAAAATCACGTTATTCTTCCTCGTTACGGAGCTGCCGGGAATCCACAGCGCCGCGTACCAATATTTCGTGGCCAATTTAAATTTCCGCGAGAGCACTTTGGTAGTCGGATGCGTAAAATGAAACCCGGCGAGCACGTTCCCGGATAACGAGGCACGGATGTTAAGCGCCGAGAAATATATAACGAAACGTTGAAAAAAATTTGTAGACGTTTAATAATCCCCCTCCCTTCCTCCCTTGAGCACAGGACACCCTAAATTCGTCGCTTTGTCTCGCTGATAAATAAATTGCAAAAGTAAATTTACGATTTATCTGCTCGGGCCTTCTAGCTTTCTACAGTTTGTCTTTACATAAATGTCGATCTTAAGATCGATAGCCAACTACGTTGCCCTCTTCTTTTGTCCGTTCTTTTTTCAAGCAATGACAATGAAAAATTGTCGATTGATTGGTGATCTCGTAGGACGATCCACTTCGTTTCATTTTAAAGTGCGAAGTTTCTATCTTGACTTTACATTACACGCAGCGAGTGGGAAACTGTGGAAATTCAAACGCGTGTAAAAAAAATATTTCGTCGCATTTTTGTTTGTCGAGGTTTGGATGGTATTACGGTTAAATGGCAAAATATTTTCTTGAATTTTCACAAAACAGCACGGATAGAATTATACAAAGTTTAGAGAATCATTGTGAAGGGGAAACTTCAATCTTCAAAACAACGATGGACCTAATCAGCAAAAAGAAATTTTTAATGTTTTTACACACGATGGTTTGAATCTTGACAATTTTTGGGGAAAAATGTGCCTTCACTCTCTCACTCACAACGTGATATAAAATCATCTTCAAAATAAACGAGCGCACGATCGTTGGAGCAGAAGCTTCTTAACAGAAGCGTTTTAAAACGAGACCAAGTGGATTATACGATCTTCTTTTTACAAAATTATATCAGCTTGAATCATCCACAATTTTCCATTGTGCTACGTTATCCAAATTCCAGGTCTAACAAGCTTCCTTTCGATCTTTTACTCCCCAGTAAATCACCGATCTTCAACCACGATTCAATTTAGAGTTGAATTAAATAATTTCCTTCCGTAGAAGTTACACTCGAGGATCAGAAAGAAACGCGAAACTCGATCGACTGGTTTCTCGAGGACGTTTCGAACTTCGTGAGAAAAGGAAAAGAGAGAGAGAGAGAGAGAGAGAGAGAGAGAGAGAGAGAAAGAAAAAATGATAGGC
>NIPQ01030021.1:0-12604 GCA_002806875.1 Lepidotrigona ventralis hoosana
TACGTGCGTGCATGTGTGTGTGTGTCTCTCTCTCTCTCTCTCTCTCTCTTTCATTTTACGATCGAGTCGAGTAACTTAAAGTCGTATCAATCTCATTTATGCCAATTTCGCGTCTGGTCGAGCCCTCCGCCTAACCCATTTTCTAGGCCCGTGCCCTTGCTCGAGCAGCGTCATTGGCGCGACAGACACGTTTTCCGAGCCGGGGGATTTTCATGACAATCGGCAGCGGTATAACTGAAGAGAACAGAGAGAGAGAGAGAGAGAGAGAGAGAGAGAGGAGTCTCCTTGGTACTCCGTGACACGTTCCTGGATATGCAAATCTGCCTGATGGCTAGGTAGAGGAATCGGCTGGGCGTCGATTTATTTCGCGAGGCCGCCTCGAAACGATTGATTATTCGACGATCGAACCCGTTTGTCGACTCGATTAATCTTTCGCTGAAAAATGTGACGATTCCCTGGTTAAGGTGGGATTGGTTGCGGGGGAGAGAGAAAGAATGTGAAAGAGGGAGGAAAGAAAATAATTTAGCGAGAAGCATGCACAGCAGCCGCGCTAATGAGCGCGTCCGACCGAGATCGATGATAAATAATTACAGCCGGATTTTGCTTCTTCTTTTCCACACGGTCTTCGTAGGTTCGTTGCTGAGGTTTTAATGTTTCATTTATTGCTGAACTAAATAAAAAATACAAAAATTTGAGGGAAGGTGTCGCTACGTGTTATGATATTGATGAATATCGAAGAATTTTATTTTGAATGTAGTTACGGTAGGTCCATGAAAATATTCGTACACTTCATAGAAGATTTTTATGTTTTGCCTATAAAACATCTGAGCTGTAATACATAATAATTATCTGAATTTCGAAAAATTAGAAATTCATTTAGAAACCCTGTGTGAGGGTTACGAGGTATTTAACAAATTTCCACTTCCTACTTAAACTTCTATGACTTTTGCTAAACAAATATTCTCTAATTTCTCTATTCAGAACATTTTCAGAATCGTTTCAAAATTTCATCAGTGTCATCACGATAATCGAGTGTCATAACAGTGTCAATGTCAATGAAATGTTTCAAAATATTTTATATATGTACAACAGACATAACATGAAAATTCTTCTATGCACAAATGCGACACTTCTATAGCACTTTAGTGTCTCACTGTATATCTTGTTACTACGTACAGACTTATTTGTCCTAAAAGAGGTAGAAAATCGGTTCTCGCACTTCCCGAATATTTGCTTACTACCTGCCTGAACGTCTTACTTCAATTTTTTGCCGCGTCTAATTGCCAATTGTCGGGACGACTCATCCCATTTCAGTCGTGCCGATAACGTCTAAATCTAGGCTCGGACTATCCTTTATGCACACAAGGAAGGAGAAAGAAGAAGAAACAAAAAGAGAGAGGAAGAAAGAAAGAAGTGAATCGACGTGCAAAGTAGCCATCTACGAGGCAGACGGCAGCCACTCGACTGCATAATTTCAAATACACAATAAATTGCTGGCTCTCTCTCGAGCACAATGCGCAACGTGCGCGGCTCCTTGGACGAGTTTGGCACGATTCACGAGCACCACGATCCAGGACCTCCTGGCGAATCGCGTCAAGGACGAAGGGTACACGCACGTACAAGGGTAGATACCCTCGTCAGAATCGTCATCGAGGTGACAGGTAAATACAGGGGGCGAGCTCTATCTACCCTGGTGCTAGGATGTATATAATATATACTCACGAGCCGAAGGACGATGTATAAGGGATGAAAGAAGAGAGGGGGAGGGGGCCAATGGTAGGAGGGCGACATCCTCTGGAGTCTCTTGCAAGTAAACGAGGATTAAATCCAAGGCGTCCCGTTTTGTTCGAGATCGGCCACTAGGCTGTTGTGACCTAGGAGAAATCGTGCGTGTAAGGCGAACGCCACACCATTATTGTTCGACTTTCTTTCGTATGAAAATAGAAACCGAAAGGCCTACTAAAGAGGGTTTGGTTGTTGTTTACTTGTTAATAAGCCGAAACCATTTCAAACATGGCTCGTCAAAATTTTCGAATAGTGGTTCTACGGAAAATCATCTCTTTTTCACAATTACTTTGCAAAGTATTAGTTACTATAATTAGTTACTATAAGTAGTTACTTGCAAAGTAGAAAAAGTACTTTGCACTGGTATTGGACGTACCCTCGTGTTTTTCACAAATGTGCCTAATTAAATCATTTCAGATACTTCTGACATCCATTTTATGATCAGCCCTTGCATTAACAATATTTCATATTTCTTTCTAATGAATTACGAGCGAAATTCACACCTTGAAGAAACAAGACAATAACGCGGGAAATGTAAATGGAGAGAAGAAAGAATAACATTTAAAATTCCTTTCCCGAGAAAACGAAGCTTGAAAATTTGTCCAATTCCTGGATAAGGTGGACAATATCGGGATTTTACGATTTATTTACAAGACTTTCAGCGATGAATTATAAATTGTAACACTCGAGGATTCACTACGATTGTAAAAAAATAGCAGAAATCAATCGAGCTAATTGAAATACATCTTTTCAGAAATACACGAGTACCTTTACGTCTACATCGTGCGAGAAAAGAGAGAGAGAGAAAGAGAGAGAAAATGATGATTCACGATGAAAGCGATGATACCGTTGGCTCTGAAACGAGGAGCCAGGTCTCCGGACATTTTCCTTAATTATGATGATTACGCCTGGTCTGTTCGGGGTAGGATCTGCGTTTGCAGAGGCGAGTTATGGTTCTTCTGGCTGGCAAACCAGAATACGCAATTTGCACAAATCGATCGTTCATCCGGCAAATGACGCGCGGTCATTAGTTTCCCGCCGGTGGAAACCGCAGCAAAGAATCAGCGGCCGCGACGTTCCTTCGCCTCCTCGCTGAGATATTAATCCGCCTGTGGCTTGCACGCGTCATTATGCTTCGTTCACACGTAACACGTTCTCCTACGCTCGTGTGTAACCAGTGAAAAAAAAAGAGAACAAGAAAGAGAGATAAGGAGACGGAGGCCGAGAATAGGCGATTGGCTGAAGAAAATTAAAAAGAAGAAAGAGGAGCTGAAACGGAGACGAAGTAGAAATAACAACGAACGTAATATTGAAAATATTGAAAAAGAAGAGATCGAATGGCGGATAAAGTGAAAACAAAAATACTTGTTACGAAGAATCAACGACGACGACGATGAAAAAGAAGAAGAATGCTGAAGTAGATACAAAAAGAGAGCAAAGGATCGCGGAGAGAGAACTCCAGTGGAAAAAAAGGAGAGTAGAGACAGAGCAGAAAACGAGGAGAAAGAGAGAGAGAGAGAGAGAGAGAGACGCGGGGAAAAAAAGTGTGCGTGTACGTATGCAGCATCCAACCCCTGCCTCCATCTCGTTTCTTCGTATATTTCTCTCTTTGTTGAAACGGTGTGAGGGGTGGAAGCCATCTGCATCGCGATGAATGCCACTAACCACCCTGCGAGCACCCCTGAAAAACCCCCTTCACCTTCGTTTCAACCCCTGTACGAAGCGGCCCAGCCGGACCCATGTGTGCCATGGGTTCTCAATTTGCGTGAGACGCATGCTCACTGATTTATGGATCATCCACGCCGCTCTATTGCTCTTTACTTCGAGTGGATAATACGTGTGGATAAATAAATTGGAATAATTAAACTACTACTGCTGGTAGGCACGATACTTACTTCGTTGCAAGACTTTTTGAACTTCCAGTTCATTCACAGAACGTTCTTTGATGATTCTTTTCGCTAATTGCCGGATATACTTTTATTTTTATAAAGATGGTTGATGAAATGGAATCTCGATAGAAATTTATTTCATTCGCGCGAGTATTGCAAATGTTCTAATTACTATCATCATCCTGCCACCTATTCAGTGGCTCTTCTATTAAATTAACAACAATCTAATAGTAATAACGACAAATTCAATAATAATAACTCAGTGGTAACAAAGAGCGAGATTTCTGTGATAAATAGTAAAAGAATCGATAAAAATCTGATTGGGTAACAATGAATTTGGTATTCGAGGTCGATGATTTTTCCTCAAGGTGGATAGAGGTTTTAATTGTTTAAATATAATTGAAAGAGGTGAGAAGATTGATGAGTGACAATAACGTTGGAAAGGGTGGGGATGGTTCATCTTTGTTCTCGGTGTTCCTCGGTCTCGTCTCGGCAAGCTTTATTATCGCGGGGTGATGATTTGCAAAATAAGCCCTTCTGTTCGTTTGACTTTCGCCAGCTTCCCAAAGTCGGGCAGCTTTATCAAGTGTATGAATTAAATTGCCGTTTTATTACCCGTGGGGGAGCACGGTAAGGGCAACCACCCCCTTCACCCTTATTCCCTTCTCTCGCGGGAGCAACATTATTCAACGTTAAACTTTGAACTCTGAAAGTATTCTTAGTTGTCTGACGCGAAGGAATCTATTATATAATCGTTAAACCACAGGGCTTGTGCGTCATTTATTTTCGAAATTTCAGTTTTTGATTCAAAGTGTTTCTATTGGAAATTTGAAATATTTGAACTTTGTTCATTTCGTTTGAATAGCCGGGACATTCGAGAGATTCGAGTTCAAATGATAAATTTCTTTACTTCTCAAGATGATTCATTTTAATCTTCTCCCTTAATCTGAGATATTTTAAAAGCTGAAATTTAAATATTAATTTAAAGGAAGCAAAAGATAGTTCTACTCAAAATTTCAATATCCGACTTTGAAAGTGAATTTCGAAGCGTTAACATTTAAAAGTTCAAATTGAAAACTGAAATTTAGACAGTAATTTATCAAAGGTGGTAGTTTCGCTGCCAAATAATTTCACATGAGATTTGACGATTATTTTTTCCCCAAGATTCAGCAATTGAAATTCATACTTAAGTATCTTGGGAATTCGTAAAAATTTAAATCCCGATTGGTTTCATTGGATGGGGAGTGAAGTGAAACAAACAGCGTAGTCAAATGAATATTTCGGCATCCGGCGACTTCCGGAAACGCAACACGATTTCCGCATTATGCCGAGTACGTGGCGGCGACTGTTACGAATCGCTACTCTAAAACTCCCCTGGATTCTAAACACACCCTTTACATACTGTGGGTGGCGGTTTACTGGGTTTAAGGGGTTGGCGGCACAAGGGGATTTCGACTGATCGATTGTACGTCACTCGCTACGTTTCTTAGACCCTCAAGTTTTACGCCTCGCGTTCCCATCGGCGAATATTTAAACGTGCCTCTTTGAAACCGACCCTCGACGAATCAATTACACACCGTGGACCGTAGCTCACGAGACAAATATGTAGAGTCGGCGTCCGATCCAAGAATTTTACATGGTATAATCTTGCCACGACTATTTTCAAGAAGATCAATTTATTATAATTGTATTAGTACCAAGGATGCGAAAAATGATTCACTATAGTCGCATGAATTTTGAAATTCAGTTTCGTTAAATGAAAACATTTCTATGGAATGGACACATGTTGTATGTGGCGACGAACAGAAGAAAGTTTAATGAAAAAATGTAAATATACTGATTGTTTAATAGATCGATTAGTGAGTTTGAATTAATGAGTAGGAGTATAAAATAAAGAAAGGATAACGAGGCGATCAAGGTTAAGGAATTCGTGGAGGTGTTCGTCGCGTGTTTTCCTAATTACTCGTTAATTCCGTGCTCGAACGATGCGAGCTCATAAAGCTAGGATTACCGTACTAGCAATAGGATTATAACAGTATCCATGATCCATAAAAGACGAGAGGGTAATTGCAGGAGAGTGTCCCGATTCTCATCTACCAAAAGATCAGATCCTTTCTCCTGACGCACAAGTCAAACACCACTGCTCCTTATCCTCTCCTGCTAAACAATAGTCAACATATTTTATCACAAAAGGTATCGTTCAATCGTATTCAATCGCAATCGTAGTATCCAACGAAAATTCATTCGATCTGCGTCCGCAGAGTTTGATTATTTAAACAATTAACCGACAATTAAATCCAGACTGCTGTACGAAACAATGAAAAAACGGAAACATGGCGAAAACGGTCGACGATTCTTCAGCAGATAATTCCAACGAGCGTTAGAAAGTTTGTTATACGTGCATAATGTCGTTTCGACCGTCGAGACTTTTACTTTTTCCTTTTTTTTTTTTTAAATTCGCTGGAAAATATTAACGTATTCTTTCGACGGGGAGAGTAAGGGTGAAAAACACAGAGAGAGAGAGAGAGAGAGAGAGAGAGAAGGAAGGAAGGAGAAGAGTGAGGAAATAAATTTTTTCGGTGCAGCAACGACCGGTACCGGTGTAGGTTCCCTATTTTATTTCCACCTCGCAACTACTCGACGTACCACGAAATTATTAAAGTGGTAGACCGTTCAAGCATCGCACAAGTGGCGTATACCAAGCGCGGGGGGCGAGGCGAGTTTTTCCACTCGTGCTCGACCAACAAAATTCGGCGCGTATTACCTAGCGAAGCGGCGCGCACGCGCCATTTTCGCCCACGCCGCTTGACCCTGAATTATTCAAGAACTCGAAGACCCGACGAGGACTTCATAAAAATTGCAGCCGCCGTGATTGCCGTGGGTTTCGCTAAGCTGAAAGACTGACAGAGAGAGCAAAAGAGCAAGAGAGAGAGAGAGAGAGAGAGAGAAAGGAAGAGAGAACATGACGATGACGACGACGACGACGACAGCAATGTAGAAAGCAGGAAGTAAAGAGCGAAAGCAAGGAAGTAAGAGAGAAAGGGAGAGACTTTTTCAAATTTACCCCTAGCCTCTCCTGATGATCGACGCTATCTTTCGCGTCTCTTTCACCGTTCTTCTTTTTAACGTAGCCGCCACGCCGGTGGTGTGCGTGCGTGCGCGAAATAGGGCGATTAAGTATGTCGCGCGAAGGGACGCCGATGTGAAACAACCTTTGTCTATAATTCAACGATAAACAGCCAGCCCGGGCAAACACTCGTGAGAGGGTTGAAAGCGTGTTTGTTTGCGAAACGTGAACGACTGAAAGCTCGATAAACACGATATCTACGTAACGGCAACGCCGTTTCTTGAGTGCAATGTATTTTTATGGGACGTGGAAAGTTACGTAAATATATCTAAGGGTAGTAGAAATCACTTAAACTCCGGTAAATCGGGAATCTCGTCTCGGGGAAATCGTCGCGAGTCTCGTGGAGCAAGTGGAGATTTTTTTTTTTTTTTAGAGTAAGGAGTAAGGGAGAGAAAATACATTACTTTCGTTAAAATGAATTTTACATTCCTCATTTTTAATTTTATTCCGAGTTCATTTTATTCTATTGTCTCTCCTTAATCAGAACGTCGCGATTATCGATTTTTATTTTTCCGCGCATCACAGTAGATAAATATTTTAAAAGCATTAGATAATAGATTTATTTTTATACTCTCTATCTGCAGGTTAATATTTACTTTTCTTTTAATTTCATATTGAAGAAAATCGGGTTAGAAATTGATTAAGTTTCGTTGAACTGCAAATATCGAGTGCCAAATAATATTGAACGCACAATGATCAATTATGCCCGACAACAATTCACCCTTGATCGGTTGCTGGTTTTATTAGATTGCCAGGAATTCATAATAATTCTGGTTTATCGAGATAATTGAGCGGCCACCTCGTCGAATCCACGAAGGATTAACCGATGCTCCCTCACAAAGGATTCTTCCAACACAATGAATCATTTTAACGGTCGGCATGATTATCTATTGCGCAATTTCGAGTTGGCGAACATTACTTGGCTCCGCCATCTTAAATTTCCCACTCGCGATTCCTCCGAACGCGGAAATCCCAAACAGATAATAAAAACTGCCATTTTACAATGCGTCTTTCAATTTTCCAATATTCCACACATCCCACCATTGTTATCTGTCTATTTTTCATTTAAATTTACGCGGGCGGTGTGGAAGTGAATATCAGAATATTCGGACGAATGCCCTAAATCTAATATCAATGCACGCTTGTAATGTCAACGGTGATTTTTCAGTATATTATTACAAATATTCTTTTACATTATTTTATTTAACAAGAAATGTGCGGAAATCAATCGAATGAAAATACAAATTAATTTCACCAACTAAGAAGAACATTTCTAACATAAATATCTCCTCCTTGAATCTTTCGCCAGATAAACTAACGTCGACGATTTACGAAACAAACAAATAAAAAAAAAAGAGAGAGAGAGAGAGAGAAAAGTATAGGAAACTGGAATACAATACGGAGAAGCTCGCAACGACGCCATTGAGGAAGTATCCTGCAGCGAAAGGTGTCCAGAATTCAGGACGCGAGAGAAACGTGGCAAGAAACTCGGGCAAAAATCCGCCGATGCAAAAATACGTATAAGGAGGAGGGAGGTTGGGTGGTGGTCGAGAGGGTGGTACACGTGAGCCTTCGAGGAGAGGACGTTTAACGTGGATGGCCTCGGGGGTATAGTAGACGTTGCTCGGGCGATAGCAATGTCACGGTGGCCACCGGAAATAGCCGGCACTATCAGCCACCCCGCCGGAAGAAGCGCCGTCACCGCAGAAAGAGTTCCAATCTTCTATTCAGCACGTTCTTCTTCACCCTCCTTCCACCCACACGTTTATTCTCTCTCTCTCTCTCTTCTTTTTCGCTGTCCAACCCTCTCTTCCCTTCTCTTTTACAACGCTGTATGCACAAGAGTCTCGGTGTGTTGGCCCGATACAACGTCTCGACGAGAATGGACCGGAGCCGTTTCCACCCCGAAAAAGAAGGACGAAAGGGGTGGCAGAAGATGGCCGGAAGCACGAAAGAAAGCAGATGCCCCGACAACACCCGACTTATCTACGCTACCCTCTATCCTGTCCTTCTTTTTCTCGTTTCGCCCTCGTCCTCCTGTTTCCTAGATCGTTCCTCTCTCACACCCGACCGCCCTCTTTTCCATCGTCGAATATTTCCGTACGAGGTCGCGGTGGATGCGAATTAAAGGAGAGGCAGCGGTAACACGATCGGTTGAATTAAATCGCGGTTCAATCGAGTGATAGGTCGATGTTTAGCGTTTGAATCTGGGTTTTCGCCATTTGGGATAGATGTTCGTTCCGTCGGATAAATGTGATAACTGCGGATCTTTATGAACATATATAAAAATATATAAAATACTTCTTATTAATATTCCGCATGATTTTCTCACTCGCGTTTAAAAGAATACAAATTTTCATAAAAGTCTGTAATCTATTAGACTGCGAATTTATGAGCGAATAATTGAAATATTACTTGAAATATACAAAAATACCTAATACCAACATGTAAAATGTCTAAAACCAGCTCCTCTAACGAGTTCCGCGTTTATATTAGTATTTATCATACTACGCCACGGATACACCTGACTGACGGTGAGGAACGATTAAGATTAAAATCGACTGGCGTTGGGTGCGGGATTAATTCGCTACGCGGACGACCGATGGAAAAAGAGAGGAGGGAGACGCAGAGGCGTAGAACGAGAGGAGGCGAACGACTTCTCCTTTTCGTTCTGTTGGAAGGTCCGCAAACTCATTCCGGGTGGTAAGTAGCCGAGCTACTAGCTGGAGGCTGCGGGTGATACATCATGGGGTGTCAACGAGTGTCCCCACCGCCGTAATCTCGCATCCATCAACCCCTGTGCAGGACGAAGGGACGTCCGTCCTTACGACGTTTCCCTGATCGATGTCCACCGTCCTCGAAGCAACCTCCGATCCTCACCTACCCACCTCTCCTCCCGATTTCACTCCCTTGACGCCAATTCTCTCTCTCTCTCTCTTTCTCTCTCTCTCTCTCTCTCGCTGCTTTCGAGATCAATCGGTTTTTGTCGACGAACTCGATTTTCATTTATCTTTTCCCATCTGAAGGCTCGCATCGTCATCGTGACGGTTCTGGTTCCCGTCGATGTCTTCTGTTACCCCTTTTTCACCTTGATTTCTACGTTTATCGAAAGTTTCGAGAATTGTTGGTGAAAGTACAATACCTTTCTTGATGCAGCATCGATTGAAAATAACTGGACGTGTGTGTATCTTTTTGGATGTAATTTATTTGTAGAATTAACTGTGTGTTGATGTTGACAATAGATTTTAGATAGGATTACTTGTCATTTTTTTCTACAGTGATTTGTGATAATCCTACTGAATATTAATGGACGAGTACTTGTTTAAACATTTTTATGGTGGCTGTAAAATATATTAAATATCTCGTAATTTTTGTGTAAATAATCAGGCCTTAATACGATATTAATGAGATTTTAAAAGTGTTCGAATATGTTTGCCAGTAACTTTCTAAATTTTCAGACTCAATTTTGCTTGAAACTTGATTCACCCAAACATTCGGCAACCGGCCATGCACGAGTGCATTTAGAAAAATAAAACATATTTTCATACGTAACAAAATGAAACTCATTTCTCTTTTATATAACAAAGATACCGGCGTAAGAGAAATTCTGTCTTTCTGATAGATTTCGATAGAGTTTGTTTCGATATGGCGCGACGGAAATCGGCATTCCGCGTGGGAATTTAAATCGCGGTCGATGGATAGAGGTATGTACATAGAACGGCGCGTGGATCCAAGTGCGAGATAAGGACGTTTACCAACGTTGCAATTGATCGCGAGAAAAGATAGAGAGATATCGCGATGTCCGTGTATCCACTGACACCGTGCTGCACTTCGCGGCTTATCGGTTATCGCATATATCGAACGCCCTGTAGTCCAATGAGCTCTCAGACATATCGTGAACCCAGCCGAACATCGACCCTTCGATTATGTCAGTTTATCATCGGGTGTTACACGGACAAAGCGGATCGCCTCGACACGTCGCGACGAGTAACACATTCTTGGACAATCTTCCCCGTGTCTGCGAACGTTCTACCATCCCGAAATTCGAATCCCTAATCGATCAATGAGTAAATATCTTGAACGCATCGCATTGTCGATACGTTCAAGATAAAATGAGATTATGATAGATTTTTTGCTATATTTACTGCCGCTCGTTTCTTCCTGCTATCGATTCTTCCCCTATTTTTTTGAAAATTCAACTCGCTTCGGCTGCTCTCATCATCTGCTTCTGCAAATCATCTTCACTTCATATTCACTTTTATTAAAAAAAAAAAGAAAATTCGAAATCTTCGGAATATTTTTCTTTCTCCATCTTCGAACGGTAGAAGATCATTTCGCGAAAGTTTTTTTGCAAATAATCATCGCGATGATAGGTGGATCCACGCAGAATCCCGGCAATTATCGTAAAGCATAAACATGTAATGACAACGTGGTAAAACAATCGTGTTCGATTATTCCATTTCTCTAGAATTAGGGAATTTTCTTATTTATATGAAATTGCACCAAAGATCTACGAGGTAGCGTTCCCAATTCTATTTCTGAACAAGGGCTAACGGTTTGGTGTTACAGGGATCGACGATATGCATGGCCGTGGAAGAACGGCGTGAGGACATCGTGAGGCCCAGGTAGTCCTGGCCATAGGCATTCAACTGTCAATCAAGCCACGCAAAATCCCGGTATTCCTGGGGAACATCTGCTCTCTGGAGAACGCGATACGTTGGCGGACGGGGGCGTCATTTGCTCCACGTTCCCCTCCTTGTCCCCCATTTTTGTTCCTCTACTACACTTTGTAAGTGCTGCATCACCACTTCCTTTTTGTTTTCTCTTAAATATTTTCTACGATCATTGCGTCAGTATTCTTATTTCTCTAGTTAAGATTCATTTAGTTTTGAAATCAAGTAAGCAGCTACAGCATTTTGCAAATAGGATTTTCACTTCTTTTTATTCTTTCTATCGTTAATATTAAATTCCTTTTTACAATTTATTTCGTTTCTAAGTGGTTCAATTCGTAAAACATTCTCATTGGAGTTATAATCTGCAAGTATCGTTGTATATTTCCATTGTACATTTTTTTCTTCAACAATTATCGTCCAGAATTCAGTTCGTTCTCAAATTTTTTCCGGAAACTTACTAACTTAGCGTTCCTGACTTACGAAGCTACAATTATCGAAGCATCAATAGTTCAACACGGGGATTACTCTCTTCGTTACGAATAAATGTTCCATTTGAACAAACAGAATGTCGCAGCAAGTATTCTGACATACGCTCTGTCGATCTTTGAAAAACTCGCCCGTGTAAATGGCAATTGAAGCGGAATTGCGAAATTGTTTTCCAGCAACGCAGCGCAACTCTGAGGATCGCGCCTCGCATTTAGCGAGAGAGCCAGGGGCAATTCAATGACGTTGAGGGGCTAGCTTCCAGCAGGCTGATTCATAAGGGGCCCCGGCTACGCGATTAGCCGCTGTTTGGATCCATTTAGCATTCGACCGGCCATTAAGGACCGGTCGATACACCGGAATCGTTGAACTTGCAATCGAGACACTGCCGCTGTCCTTCAATAGACTGCTCCTCCCGGAGACTCGGTAATGCCTCTGCGGCCGAGCCCTTTCATTCGACACTTTCGATAATCCGGTCAGGAATTCCGCCGCGTCAAAAGTGAAAGACAAATTGGGAATTGATCGGGGGGGGGGGGGGGGGGGGGGGGGGGGGGGGGGGGGGGGGGGGGGGGGGGGGGGGGGGGGGGGGGGGGGGGGGGGGGGGGGGGGGGGGGGGGGGGGGGGGGGGGGGGGGGGGGGGGGGGGGG
>NIPQ01030023.1:0-12618 GCA_002806875.1 Lepidotrigona ventralis hoosana
TATGCTTAGAGTAATATAATGATATAAAAACGATGTTATATGACAGAATATATGTGGACAGTTTTGAATGGTCATTTGCAAACCTCATTTCACGTACCTTAAATACGTATATTTAAGGCTTAATAAATCAAATTAAATGATATTTATGTACAAAGAAATGGTGCAAATTATGAATCTGGTGTTGCATGGAGTAAATAAGACCATAAAATCTATATGAAATATTGACAGAATGGATGTGGAATATTTTTAATTGACATATGTGAACCTGACTCCACGTACCAAAGCTCCGTAATATCGGAGGACATATAAATGATATTTATGTACATGAAAGGTGTTCGTTGTGAAAAGCGCGATACGTAGAATAATATAAGACTATAAAGGCGATATGGTATGCTAACCGAAACAATGTTAAAATTTTGAAATATCATATGAATACCGCATTCCACGTACGGGAATTACGAAATACTCCAGGCTTGATATTAAAAATAGATGACACTTGTGAAGAAAAAAATGGTATTAATTGTTAATCCTATGATGCGTAGAATGATGTAAGATCATCAGATCGAAATAAAATATATGGAGAAAGAATGACGAAAATTTTGTTGTCATACGTATGGACGTAATATTTATGGTTCGATGAATAATACTTGATCTTCGTTATACACTAAAAAATTGTGTTCAATTTGATCCACAGTGTGCGCAGAATAATATACGACTATCATAGAGACAAATATATTTACAGGACGAAAGTTTTTGTTGTCATATGTTAGACCCGAACCGTACAGAAGGACAGTTATAATTCAAGGTCGATAAATAATGTCAGATCGGCATTATATTTTGAACAATTGTGTTCATAGTGATCCCCACGAACCGTAGAATAATAAGAGATAACCAGCGGGAGATAATATATTGACAGAATGTATATCGAAAATTTTGAATGGTCATATATAAGCCCCGGAACTTATTGTGGGATCGCAATATTTCAAAGTAGATAAATAGTATAAGATTGTCGTTATATATTAAAAAATTGTGTTCATTGTGAACCACGCGATGCGTAGAATAATATAAATCTATTAGTGATAATCCATTCATTCATGATAACATTTTGACAGAATTGCCGAAAGTTTTGAATGGCTATGTGTATGCTACAAACCGTAGCGGAGGACATTAATACTTCAGGGTTGATAAATAATATTAGTTCGTAGTTATATATTAAAAAATTGTGTTCATTGTGATTCCCGCGACGCGTTCAATAATATAAGACCATCAGATAGATGTGGTACTTTGACAGAATGAATGTCGAAAACTTTGACCAGACATATGGGAGCTCCAAGAAGTACTGGAAGACCGTAATACTTCAGGGTAGGTTAATAATACCAGATCGTCTTTATATATTAAAAAATTTGGTTCATAGTGATCCCCGAGATGCGTAGAATAATATGTAACCATCGAATAGAGAAAATATATTTATACGGTGATTGCTGAATATTTTCAAGCAGCATATTTAAACCTCTTTTCACGTACCCGAAATCCGTAGTATTCCTGGATTGAAGAATAGTAATAGATCGTCCTTATAAATTAAACAATTTTCTTCAATGTAATCCTCTCAATGGTTAGAGTAATATATGATCATCATTTCGAGGTAGTACATTGAAGCGGTGAATGTCGAGAATGTGCAAGGAACATATGTAAACATCATTCAACGTACCGCAACACTGGCATAATTCAAGGGCGATAAATATTATTTGATCGTCGTTATACGTTAACGAATTGTGTTCATAACGATCCTCGGGATGAGTAGAGTAATGTAAGGTCACCAAATTGAGATAATATATTGATAATGTTGGTGGATGTTAAGAATTTTTAATGTGTATATGTAAACTTCTTTCCACGCATTGGAACACAATAATATTTCAGAGATGATAAATAATATTAGATCGTCGTCATATATTGAAAAATTACGTTCACACCAACGTTCGAAAATGTATATACTGTGAATGTCGAGAATTTTCAAAGTATATATGCAGACCATTTACACGTACTGCAACACTGACATATTTTAGGTTCGATATGTAATATTGGATCGTCTTTATATATTAAAGAATTGACTTTATTGACTTCACTGATCCCCGCGATGCAGAATGACATAAGCCCATCAAATCGATATGATATATTAACAAAAAGAATGTCGAAAGCTTTGCATGGTCACATGATTGACCTGAACCGAAATATTTGATAGACGATAAATAATATTATATTGTATATATTAACGAATTGTGTTCATTGTTGCCTGCATTGAAAATAAATATCCATTTTATCGAAATGACATTGTTAGGCCGACATGATGTTAGTGCATCTGCTGAAGATGCACTCTCGATTACAAATATCGATGTATTTATCGGCCTGTCGTTTCGTTAACGGCCGTCCATGTTTGAAAGTCACTGTGTGATCACCGAACTTTGCATACTTTCGGAAGATGTTATCTAGACGAAAATAAAGTTTTATTTGCAAAAAAGCCTCCAATTAATTTTCCAGCGTTGCCGAAGCCGACTTCCGCTGGTCCCAACACTGGTGTTAGGTTTGGAATGCGTGTGGATAGGAGAGTATAGGATCGTCCCACTTCGCGTTCGGAATTGCCGGATCGGATCATCTGCAGCGCCTCTCGCGCGGATTCTAAGAAATTGTGAGCCTTTATCTTCAAAAACAACAAGAACTGCAAAGGGGACAAGAACGCTGTTTTGCGTATCGTAGAAAATGAAGCGGTTGAAAAGGCCGCCTTGGACAACAGATTTTGAGCCATCAAAATCCAACTGCAGGCACTCACCGCGAAGTTCACCCAGCAATATTCGACTTCTTATGTACCGTTTGGAGAGCCGTGATCCTATGTGATTCTATGATAGCGTCTCCACCTGTTTCACAGTCAGTGCCATTGTGCCCATAATTGGGATATACATTAAAGCCGCCTATTTTCTATGTATCCTCGTGAGAGAAATATAGAATTCAATTTTAGGACGTGCGCGAACGTTTAGGATGCACAAAGAACAGCCTTCACTTTGATGGCATCATTAATGGGACCAACAAAGAGTGTTTCCATTTTCCTTTCTGTTGGTGGATGTCCGGAATATCAAGCCTTAGTTTCGACTCTTCAGACTCGATTCGGTTATCAAATTTAAATTATTTCCTCTTTCAATCATATATATTTTGATATTTTGATATTTGACGTTACTTAAACACGCTGCATTGTTACGGACTTAAGGTACTTTTCGATGCTTAGATGTGACTTTTCACAATTTTCGACATTTATTCTGTGATTATATCGTATCGACATAACAAAACTTTTTAATGTATAACGACAACCTAATATTATTTATCGAACCTGAAATATTACTGTCCTGCGGTAAGTTTCAGTGATTACATATGATCCTCAAATTTGTCAATTTCATTCTCGTAACATATCACATCGATTTTGGTCTTATATTATTCAACGCGTCGTGGGATTGAGATAAAACACAATTTAATTGTCTAATATTGTTTATGGAAACAATAAATATCGTCCAATATTGTTTGTGGAAACTGCAATATGACGGAGTTCCACTAAGTGGAAGTTTACATATGACACTTCAAAATTTTCAGCATTCATTCCGTTCAATATGTCATTTCGATTTCGGTCTCTTATTATTCTACGCGTCGTGGGGTTGATAGTGAACACAATTTTTCGTACATAAATATCTAATAGTATATATAGCGACTGCAATGTTACTGAATTTCGATACGTGGAGTGTGGTTTACATATGATTCACAAAATATTCATTTTGACAATCTATAATCTAGATTTTATGGTCTTTTTATACTCTACCCATCGCAGTGTTTATAACAAACATTTTTTATTTCTACGTATATAACCATCTAATAATACTTATCTAGCCTGAAATATTACAGATTTTTGGAAAATGGAATGAGGTTTGCATACGACACTTAAAAATTTTCCACATTCATTCTGTTAATATGTCATATCGATTTGAAAGCCTTATATTGTTCTAAACGTCGCGAGATTCGTAATAAATTCCATAATTTTCTACATAAATATCATATAATTTAATTTATCGAGCATGAAATGTTACGGTGTTTCGATACGCGTAACGAGGTACACAAAACGACGATTCAAAGTTATCACATACTGTTAATATGTGATATCGATTTTATGGTCTTATATTATTCTACGCATTGCTGGGATAACTATGTACACAATTTTTTAATATACAGCGGCGAACTAATATTATTTCTGGATCCTAGAGTATTACAGTCACCCGGTAATATTCGGGGGTTACACGTGTCCATTCAAAATTTTCGACATTCGTTCTGTCAATATGTCATATAGCTCTAAATATTTTATATTATTTTACACATCGCGGGGAACACTATAAACAATTTTTTAATATACAACGACAATCTGATATTATTTATCAGCCTTGAAGTATTACTGTGTTCTAGTGTGTGACATGAAATACTTATATTCTATTTGAAAATTCCCGACATGCAATTTAACAGTACATTATCTCTATATGAGGGATTTATGTTATTTTACTCACAGCTGGGATTAATATGAACACAATGTTTTAATATATAAAGGTCATCTAATATTATATATCGACCCTAAATTTTTACGGTCTACCAGCGTGTGGAATGAGGTTTATACATTCTGCTTGAAAGCTTCCAGTATACATCGTATTAATATATTATCTCGATCTGATAGTCTTATATTATTATACTCATTGCGTGGAATTCTGCGAACACAATTATTTAATATATAACGACGATTTGATGGTATATATCGTGCCTGAAATCTTACGGTCCTCCGTTACAATTTGAGGCTTATATGTGTTCATATAAAGTTTTCGACATTCATTATGTCAAAATATCATTTCGACATTCATTATGTCAAAATATCATATCGATCTGACTGTCTTACTATAACTGATCTCTATATTACTCTACGCATCGCGGGGCACACTATGCCTAATCAATTTTTCACATATAACAACTATTTAGTACTATTTATCTACCCAGAATTATGGTGACGTTCCGATACGTGGAATGAGCTTCATATGCTCGTTGAAAGGTCTCGACATTCACCATCGGGATAATATCAATATGTTATCCCGATCTGAAGGACGTATGTTATTCTGCGCACTGCTGGGCTTACTACGGACACAATTTTATTCCATATCTCTGATCTGATTGTCTAATACTGTTTATCGACTCTGACACGTTGCGGTAACACTTTACTTGAAAAAAGATTTAAACATGAGCATTGAAAATTTCTGACATTCATCCAAACTGTATATTATCTCTATCCGAGTGCCTTATATTATTCTATGCATCGCTGTGACGACGATGCAAACAAGTTTTTAGTATTTAACGACGATATAGTATTGCATTTCGAGCCTGAAATAATATGTTCTTCCGGTTCGTGGAATGAGGTTTACATATGCTGCATGAAAATTATCGATATTCATCGCATCAATAAATAAACTCGTTGAGAAGTTCTTATATTATTCTCCTATTCCGGAGGATCACTGTGAATGCAATTATTTAAAATGTAATAACGATCTAACGATATTTACCGACTCCAAAGTTTATGCGGTCCTAGCTTACATGTGACACTTCAAATATTTCGATTCACATTGTCTACATATCTACAGATCTGATGGTGTTATTTTTTACTTCGCACCGCGAAGAATGAACATAATTTTTTGTATTTAACGGCAACCCAATATTATTTATCGAATATGAAATATTACAACATTTCGGTACATTTCGCAGCTTAAACATATCTGTTCAAAAGGATCGACGCTCATTCTTTCAATATATTATCACAACCTAGTATACTTACATATTTCAATACAACCCGGGGACAAAATTTTAACAATTTTTTAATACGCATCAACGATATAACGTTATTTACCAACCATTTTTACGGTCCCCCAATACGAATCGGAGCTTACATATTACAATTCAAAGCATTCAACACTCATTCTGACAATATGTTATCTCTATCTGAAGGTCTTATATCTTTCCACTCATCACGGAGTTCACACTGAACGTAATTGTTTTATATGTTAAGACCATCTAATATTATTTATCGACCCTGAAATATTACAGTGTTCCGGTAAGTTACTGGACTTACATATGAAATTGCAAAACTCTCGACATTTGTTGTCAATATCTTAGCTCTTACATACAATTGGCCTTGTATTATTCTATGCTTCGCGGGGATCAAAATGAACCCAATTCTTTAGTATACACGACGATCAAATATTATTTATCGATCCAGGAATATTGTGGTCCTTCGGTACGATTCGGGGCTTACGTAAGGCTATTCAAACTTTCGACATTAATTCTCTCAATTCATTATTTCCTTCTCAGTCTTACATTATTGAATGCANCCTTCTCAGTCTTACATTACTGAATGCAATGAGGATTCACAATGTACATAATTTTATAATATTTGAAGACGGTCAAATATTATTAACAGACCTTGTATATAGCGTCCTCAGATTCGTACGGGGACATATGACGATTCAAAATTTTCGACATTCATTCTGTTGATATACGATATCAATCTGATGGTCTTTTATAATTCTATGCATCGTGGGGATCACCATGAGCACAATTTTTTAATATATAACGATGATCTAATATAATTATAATATTTGTCGACTCCGAATTATTAAAATCCACGTATATGCTCCGTGCTTATTTATGATCATTCATAGTTTTCGACATCAATCTGCCAGTTCATTATCTCCAACTGAAGGCCTTATACTATTTTACACATCGTGGGGATCACCATGAACACAATTTTTTATTATATTAGGACGAGCTAACATTAAATCATCTGTGAATTGTTACGTTATTCCTGTACGTGTAAAGAGGTTACGTAATATCGAAATTTTTCGACATTCACCGTAACAATATATTGTCTGGACCTGATTGCCTTGGATTATTCTGCGCATCATTAGGATCACACTAAACACAATTCTTTTACATAAAACGACGTACTACTAATAATTATCTACCCTAAACTGTGCTTTGGCTCGTGGATTAACGTTTGCAAATTCTGCTTAAAAATTGTCGACATTCACCACCTCAACATATTATCTCGATCTGATGGTCTTACGTTATTTTACGCATTGCAGGGATCTCCATGATCACAATATTTTTAGTAGATCTCCATGATCACAATCTAGTGTTATTTATCGAGCCTGAAATAATACGGAGTTCCTATGCGAGGAATAAAGTTTACATGTGAAGATTCTCCCAACTCTTTCCCAAATGCATTTTTTCAATATAGAGTATCGAATTTATTCACTTACATTATTCGACGCATCGCAGTGTTTACAATAACCGCGATTATTCTGTACACAAATTTTATCTTCATAATATTTATCGAGCTTGTAATATTACAGATTTCCGCTGGCTTGAGTGAGGTTTGCATATGCCGTTTCAGTACCCTTCGCATTCATTCTGTCTACATATCGATTTCATGGTCTTTTACTACTCCACGCACAGTGGTGTTCAAAACGAACATGATATTTTTGTACATAATTGTTATCTAACATAAATTGTCGAGCTTGAAATATTACATAGTATCTTTACGTTGGAATGAGGTTGAGATACGACCGCTCAAAATTCTCCACATAATTTCTATCAATACATCATACAACATTTATAGTGCTACATTGTACTACGCATCTCACAGTTATCAAAAATTTTTTGTACAGTAAGGTATTATTTGACGGGCATTGATTACTGAGAGACGCTAGGTGAAATGTGTTTACATATGACCATCCAAAATTTTTACTTTCATACTGTCTATATATCATATCGGTATTGTTTTATCTTATATTATTTTACACATCGCGCTGTTCACATTATATTTTTGTAAGTATCGTCTAATATTCCTTCTCGAGTTTAAAATACTACGTTGTTCCTTTACGTGGAATGCAGTTAACAAATGACCGCTCAAAATTCTCCACATACTTTCTGTCAATATATCATACAAAGCTTATGATACTATAATATACGCATCGCGTATATTATTGCGTATATGTCCTACGCATCGCGTGGTTCACAGTTAGCTAAATTTTTTTGTACAATAAAACATCATTTAACAAGCCTGGAATATTACTGAGATACGCTAGGTGAAATGTGGTTTACATATGAATGTTAAAAATTTTACACATTCATACCGTCAAAATATCATATCGGTTTGACTTATATTAACCTACCTATCGCGCTGTTCACAAAGAACATCATTTTCTTGTACATAATCATCATCTGCTTGCAACCTACTACATAAAACTTACCGACTATGAATTACCACAGTGTTCCGATACGTGGAATTATTATTTAGGTTTACATGTGAACATTCAAAATTTGGCACATTAATTCTGTTAATATATAGAATCGATTTTATGGACTTATATTATTGTACCCGTCGCGGGGATTCTCAATGAATTCCATTTTTCTACACACATATATATTTTAATATTATTTGTCGAACCTGAAATACTGCGGAATTCCTGTAGGTGGAATAAGGTTTTCATATGTCATTTCAAAATTTACCACAATCATTCTGTTAATATCGGTAATACGGCCTTATATTATACATAATCTAACATAATCTTTTGTACATAAATATCATTGTGTCAATGCAGAATAATCTAAGACCATAAAATAGATATGATATATTGACATAAAGTATGTGTATTTTGAAGTGTCATATGAAAGCCTCTTTCCACCAAACGGAATTCCGAAATATTTCAGGCTAGATAAATAATATTAGTTGATGTTTGTGTGCATGACAATGAAGATCATTTTGATCTCTGTAATGCATAATAACATAAGACCATAAAATGATCAATATAATATATTGACAAAATGAATATGGAAAATTTTGAAGATGCATATATAATCCTCATTCCACGTACCAGATCACAGTAATGTATCAGAATCGATAAATATTATCAGGTAATATCTGTATACAATAGAATGGTGTTCATAGTGATGCCCACGATGCGTTAAATAATATAAAATTATCAGATCTATATGATACATTGATAGATTAAATGTCGTAAAGTTTACATGGTGATATGTAAACCTCATCAGAATTACCGGATTTCCGTAAAATTTCAGTCCCTGTATATGATACTACAAGTCTATAACGGCCAATAAAATGGTGTTTGTAAAAATACCCGCGATGAGTATACAATATTATAATGCCAACAGATTGATATGTTATACAGTGTATATGTATAAATACAGTAAAAACGTCGGAAATTTTCAGTTCTGTGATATGTAGACCTTATTCCACGTATTGGATCACTGTGTTGGTGAATAGTAAACGATTTCAGTATTGGTAAATGATACTATATGACATCTATGTACATAAAATTGCATTCATAGTGATCCCCGGAATGCGTAGAATAATGTAAAAAAGTCAGATCGATATATCGAAAATATGAATATCAAAAATTGTGAAATGCTATATGTAAGTCTCATTCCACATAACGGAAATCCGTTGTATTTCAGGCTTGAAAAATAATATGAGATGATATTTATGTACAATGGGATGATATTTATGTACAATAGGATGGAGTTCATAGAGGATATATTACCTCCGCGAAGCGTAGTATAATATAAGACCATCAGTTCGATGATACATTAATAGAATGAATACAGAAAATTCTGAAGTCGTATGTAATCATCATTCTACGTGCCGAATATTAGGAATATTACTGGCTCGATGAATACAATATAATATTTATGTGCAATGAAATGATGTTCATAGTGCATCCCGCCTTGCGTAGAGTAATATAAGGCGGTCAGATCGATACGATAGTATTACGCAGGCATAAAGTAGGTCATCGACTGAATGTACTCCCGACTACCAATATTGATGTATTGATCGGCCGGTCGTTTCTTTGGCGCCCGGCAATGTTTAAATGTAATGTCGCTCTATGACCACCAAAATGTTTTGGCTTTCAGAAGATATAGTCGATTAGTTTATTGTACAAAATAATAGTTTAAAATTATTTTAAATTAAATTATAGTTTATTGTACAAAATTATTAGTTAATTTTTCAGTGATGTCGAAACCGGCCTTTGTAGCACGTGACATTTGTGACATATGTGGGATTGTGGTTGACACACGTTAAGGAGTAGCCTGGTCCACTTCGCCTTCGGAGTATCACCCACGAGTGACTTTTCGCTGGACTCCTAAAGGATTCCTAAAGGATTTGTGCGTTTATCTACACAAGCAGCAAGAAGAACGAAGTTAGCAAGGGCTCCCTCATCGCAAAGTAAGAAGCGGTTGAAAAGGCGGCCAAGGACAGAAGATTTGGGGTCTTCGAAGCCCACGCCAACCGGATGTTCACCCAACAAATTTCGACTTATGTACCTATGAAGCCTTCAGAGAGTTCAGATCTTACGACTGATTGTAGGACCGTGACTCCCCCTGTTTTACAGTCGAACCCGTTATGCTTGGAATTGTGATATACATTGAAGCAGCCTATGTTCGATGGGATACCTTCTTGGGAGGAATACAAATATCAATTTCAGGCGATCGCTTGCGCGATCGTTTGGGATGCAACAAAAAAAGTTTTGGCTTATTTGGCATCATTAGTGGGGACGGTGCTTTGATTCCGCTTTTAATAATGGAATTTCAGAGTATGGGTAAATTCAGGCTTTTCGGCCTTTGAGGCACAATTCGAGGCCAAAGTCCTTTCAAATTTCGTTTGTTTCCTTTTTCAAACATGTAAACAACAGAAAGAGCAGTACATCTCTGAGTTGGCCATGGAAGTGGAGAGGTTGGTCAATGTCACTTTTGGCGACGGTCCTGAAACTCGGGACAGACTAAGAACCTATCATTTCGCTTCTTATTTAGCTAGCGCGGAGGAAAAACGAGCGTTCAGATTCGGTGGTTTTACGAATATGAGAACTGCACTTGTTAGAGCTCTCAAGATTAAAGCCGTGGAGTCAAATTCACCGCATCCTCGTGAAAATGTAACTAGCACACGCCTCCCACCCATTTTTCAACAGTAACCCCGCGAGAAGAGTAGACAATGCCGCTGAAAGGTCATCGGAGACAAACCAAAAGAGGACTGTCGGCCGCTACTCCTCACCTTCATTCATTCGGTTCATTAGTGTGTTGGACTTGCGGCAAACTTGGACATCTCGGGAGCAACTGTCTCGCTTTAAAAAAGAAGGATAAGAGAAATACCAAGTAGTCGTCGCAGAGAAAGGGAACCGATGACTCCATCCTTTCCGGCCTCTGTCAATATCAGGAGCTGATTTTCACAGGAGTTCACTACCGTCGTGGGACAATTAGATAAACATGAAGAGATAGACCATGCGTTACTAACTATCTGTGAATGCACAGACGTAGAAGATTGGCAAAAAGCCCAAAAAGAAGAAATCGGTTTTCTTCTACAGAAGAAGTTCGAAGGTGTGTAATGTCACTTCTCCTGGCAAGAGGTCCCTGCATAACCAACAGTTACCATACTTCTGGAAGAAATAGGTTTCCCTGGACGTGCCATAAGAAATGCTTTTCCGGAAAAGGGAATTCGTGCGTGGCGAGGACATATCCCTTTCGATACAGGCACCAAAGTGCAAGGTAGTAGAAGCGCTGCGTGTATGTCACAAGGATCCCGCAGGAGGACACGCAAGACGCGGTTTACGCAAGACGCTTTCTAAAGTACGGCAAAGTTTAGTCTGGCTTGACAACCGAGTTGCTATTGAAGAGTTGTGTCGTCGCTGTCATGCCTGTACGGCAAGAAAAGGACCAAAGATGTAGGGGAGAGGATGCCTGTAGGGGAGAATTTTTAATGTTCAGTCAGTGGCGCTCGACATTGTAAGACACTTGCCTATGATATCAAGTAGAAATAAATACGCGCTGGTAGTTGTGGACCATTTTTCCAAATGGCCGGTGGTAATTCTGTTGCCAATTGTGGTGGTAATTCTGGAAGTTGGTAATTCTGGTGGTAAATCAGCGCTCGACGACAATTGCTGCAGCTCTTCTGAAAGAGGTTGTAAGCCGACATGGTGTTCCGTTAGAGCATTCTGATGAGGGTCGAAGTTAAAGTCTGCTGTCTTCAAGGTGTTCATGAATTTATTTGGAATTAAGAAGGACGATTTTACTACATCCTTATTCGGACGGATTCGTAGAGAGGATGATAAGGACCTTGTTGAATTTGTCTTTTTACATTGCCGAAAATCAGAAGGGTTGAAACCAATGAATTCCGTTCTTCCTCATAGCATTACGATCTTGTTAGCTGTACACCGTCTTTGTACTATGTCCGTCCCTACTATGGGACACGAATTGTCTTTTTACATTGCCGAAAATCAGAAGGGTTGAAACCAATGAATTCCGTTCTTCCTCATAGCATTACGATCTTGTTAGCTGTACACCGTCTTTGTACTATGTCCGTCCCTACTATGGGACACGATGAGATACGTCTTCCACTCGACATGTTGAGAGGACCGGCAAGACTATTCTGTATTGGGGCACTTTTGTAGAAGAGACGAAGGAAGGACTCATATTTTTTCACTGATAAAA
>NIPQ01030029.1:0-12509 GCA_002806875.1 Lepidotrigona ventralis hoosana
TTAGGGAGATCATTGATTTCTAAAATTATAGATTGAATTTTTTTATGATGACATATAACGTATAGTGCATTTTTAAATATTATAGAAGACCTTAGACTTTGGGTTTTGATGGATATTTCAAAACATATAATTTGATAAAATGCAATAGAATTATTCTATATCTCTTTTTTGATTAAATATTAGGTCCATCGTAAATATATTTCGTCCCTAAATATATTTCAATAAATGAAACATCCTGTTGTACGTATTAATTTTATCGTTTCCAACAGAAAACCAGTCGATGAATTCGCAAAATACGAATAGTGCGCTTTCCGAGACAGACATGAATACATAACAAAAAGTGGAATAATTTTAGATATTAATATAATAATCTCGTGTTTTGGAATCTAGAGATACAATTAAACATTTTACTTATGTCATTTTACTTGGTATAGTCACAGACGAACTTTAAATTTCGATATTGAAAATTGACAACACTGTAACAGGTAGTATCAAAAATCATATTGCTGGCGTATTCACTAGTTCCCCAACTCACCATTATTTAAACGTAGAGTGCGCTAAAAAACCAGTGATTCTTTACTACGTCGGTATTTCAGGTCACGAGCCACAAAAGTCCGTATGATGCTTGGTCTATTCATATACCTCGTCGATGGTTATTGCAATAATATTGTTGGTATTATCATATTTTTTAGCGCTATTTTTCTGACACCTGATGACAGCACTTTCGCAGACAAAGAGAACTACAGTGTTCGACAAGGACAGTAATAACAATTTAGTTCTACCGCTACGTGGCGCTAGCATTTCAGAATTTTTATTTGCAAAAAGCTAATTAAACGAATTAATTCGCAAACTTTCATAATTGCGTTTTCCAAATTAGACCCTCAGCTTTCTTCTCATATCCCAAAAAATCCATGAATAAGAATTTACAAATTCTACTTAGATCGAAGTACTTGCCCATATAATCTGTAATTTCTCAAGTATTATTAATTGAAACTTGCCAAAAAAATTATTCGTGGATAGTTAGAAATGTAGATAGTTAAAGTACATTAACTTAGATATGAATCTTTATTTCATCAAGAAGTATTAATCATTAACAATTGTTGCACATTCCTCCATAGTATCAATGCGATGAACTTACGTTATGCTAAATTCATTTACAAACTATTTTACATGTAATATTTTTCTTCATATGTTATATATCATTTCTTATTTGCAATCAGTAAAAAAAGCTAATTTTATTTCTAGTACATAATTAAACAGTAATCACAGTAGAATATGAACGATGTGCTATTCTGGTTAGGTTTCTACAAATAAATGTAAGTCTTAAATAATTGCAATCACGAAGGGTTGTAAATCTTTTTTGTAATATGTTCATGATTGCATGCATATAATTTAAAGAACAAACTTTAGCTTTTTTTTGTACAAGTCATTATCTATCATTAGTGTAGTAATTATATAGTAGTGTGACTACTTAGTTACACAACACAACATTTTCCATAGTCACTGATTTATTGAGTATCCATCGTAATATAAAAATATAAAAAAGACTATTTATTGAGTATCCATCGTGATAAATTGCAGAAAATATAAAAAAGACTCTTTTTTTCCAAATCATTATTTTAGAACTTGAAACATAAACTTAACATCAGATCCGTTCTGTGCTAAGTCAATGATGAAATCTACTAAGAGTAGAATAGATGGGTATGTCTCATTGATGGTTTAACATTCATATTTTTTGACGAATCAGTGAATGAAAAAACTCCACAACGATCGAATCTACGAATCACCTACCAATAAGCGAACTTATGAAATTTTATAATTATATTTCTAAAATTTTTCAGAATTATAAATCTGCTGATTATAGACTGTTCATCTCGACTGATCGTTTAATATAAAAATAGAAAATTAAAATAATTAGAATAGAATAATCCTTGAATTTAGAACAAACTGATGTGTCAGTTTAATGAAAATTGAACCAAAATTTATCCTCGTAATAACACATAATTGTGTTACTATATACAGAAATAATAATCTAACGAACTAATATTCAATTTCTAACATATAAGTTTAGTATAAAAGCATTAATGTTATTGATATGCAAAATATTCGAATTATTTCACAAATATAAATTAATGAAGTACAACGTTTTCCAACAAATTTTCATTATACAGTTTGCTAGAAAATAATAAATTTAACTTCGTGTTGCACGGTTGTCTCCTATTACGTGAAATAAGCACTACCAATTATCAAAGTATACGTCTATGCATGTATAGCATTTCTTTGTATTGACCCATTCACAATTCACTAAGTCTCTAGACTTCTCATTTTGTGCGTTCATTTCAGATTGCTCTCAACTTTCGTAGTACGTTTTCTGGAAATATATAAGGAAGCCATTGGACAAAGAAATAGAGAAGTGTCGGATTTTTCTTCGAAATAGCAACACTGAAAAGAACAATATATACAACCAACAGCAACACGTGTAACTCTATAGCCTGCAGTAACTATTTCTTGAGAATCGTGCAGCGTATCTTCGGGAGATACAGGTTTCTCAAATAAGCCTCAATGTATTCATCTACTGGGCATCACTGCTAAAAGCATTGTCTCAACATCGTGGCATGTTTTCACGGTGCACAAAAGATCCGAAGGTTGAGAACCTCTCATTTTTGTATATTAAACTTCTTTTTTTCTCATTTGTTTTTTTAAAAAAAATTAGTATTTTTCAAATAAAATGTTTTCATCTTGTATATGCACAATCCAATTATTCGTTATGTACACGTTATTGAGTATACTGACGCGTCTTAACATGTACTTTGTCACAATGTTTTCAAATACTTGTTATTTTACTAATGAATTTTCATTCTTCATTATCGGCAACATATTAAATACGATATTGTCATCTATATATCGAATAAAATTTTTAAATAAATACTATGTACGCTTAAGTTCAAATTTTGTAAAAACCCAATGTTTGTTATAAAATGTTCTTTTTTTTTTTTTTTTTAATTTAAACGATGATATAAAATAAAATAATAAACAAAATGAAAACAAATATTTCAAAAAGAAAGTAAAAGAAAGAGGAAACTGTATTGAGATCATTGTATAATTTTCATATGAATTCTTTACAGGAAGTACATTGCAGATAAATTGCTTTTTATTTACACCATAAATAATGACAGAATATTTTGATTTGCCGCTTAATATGGACAGAATATGCAGAATTTGCCTTACAGAGGGTACTAATTTGTCACCTATTTTTTGTACGGACCAAGAAGTAAATGACTTTTCTGGCCTTTCACAAAAGATACAAGTTTGCGGATCGATTGAAATTCATGAACAAGATGGATTACCATCATTAATTTGCGACATTTGTATTTATAAAGCAAGTGTTGCTCATGAATTTAGACAACAGTGTCAACATTCTGATGCGAAATTAAGAATGTATTATAATAAACCATCTAAAATTACTATTGTGGTAAATATAACATGATTTATTAATTTGTTATACATGATACAGTAACTGTAAATATTTCTTAAATGTTTTAGGACACATATACACAAACTGAATCCGAAATAAGAACATTATTATCAAAAAAACAAATTGATCAAAATTATTTTGTCAAAGAAGAAATGCATGTATCGTCAAATTCTCAAGAATATATACAAACTAATAATTCATTTTGTAGAGATGAATCTAATTTAAGTACCAGTCACATTGATATACAAAATGAAAAACTTTTTATTTGCTCTATCGGATTTGAAGGATCTAAAGAAATTGAGGAAAAGGAATCTTGTGTCTCGGAGAATAATATACATGAAACATCTCTGATACAAGAGAGTAATGATATTCCTGAAGCTATTGATATGGAAAATAAGCCAGAAGAAAATCAAGATATCAACCAAAATCCAGAAGAAGATGATAAAAGAGAAGAAGAGGAATTGTTTGATGAAAATATGTTAGATGATAATGTCAAAGGGGAAGAAGAAGTTCTACAGAAACGTACTTCTACTAGGAAAGTCAAATCAGTGCCTAATAAAACTTATAGTGAAGATGAAGTTCATAGTAATTATTATGATTCGAGCAATGATGATCAAGATTCTAGAGAATTAAAATTTAAATGTAAAGTATGCGGGAAATGTTACAACACACAAAGAGGTTTAAAAAAACATTCTCTTGTTCATGAAAAAAAACATAAATGCAATATTTGTTCAAAAATGTTTTACAGATTGGAAAACATGGAAAATCACAAAAAAATACATGAATCAAAACCTCTTGCTTGTCAATTGTGTCATGCATGCTTCTCTAAACCGCAAAATCTTGTACGTCATTTAAAATCTCACACAGAAAAAGTTAATAATATGATTAAACAAATCAGCACGGATGAACAAAAGGATAACAAGGAACCAAAAAAGGAAATGAAATTTGAAAATGATACTGATGATGAAAGTGGTAATGTGAGTGAAGTTTATAATTTTGAAAATGCACCTGAGTTGTACAAATGTGAAATTTGTAGTCAGTATTGTTCTTCTTTAAAAAATCTGAAAAGACATACTCTTATACATGGAGATAAGAAATATTCCTGTACTGTATGTAAAAAATGGTTCTTTAGGCCTGATACGTTGAAAAAACATGCAGAAAAACATGGTCACGGCTTGTTAGACAATTTAGTAGATGATAATAAATTTTTTGATTCTGACGATGACTTTTTCCCGAGTACTACACAAAACACTTTACAAGACAATGAAAATGTTAAAAAAGAAGAAAGTGATGAAGATGAAGCTGGTGAATATAAATGTCAACATTGTGATAAAATCATGACAACAAAAAAAGGTCTCAGACGTCATGTATCAATGCATAAACCAAAAGCTGAACCAGTTACTTGTGAAATCTGTGGGAAGGTATGTGCTAGTCAAGCTCGCTTTATTCTTCATCAGAGGACACATAAACCAAAAGAAAAGGTTCCTCGAGAATACCTATGTCACATTTGTAGTAAAGTGTATCCAAGTAATTCTTCTCTAACTTATCACATGAGAACTCATACTGGTATTAAACCACATGTGTGTAAAACTTGCAATAGTGGATTTACTACAACAACCAGTTTAGCAAATCATATTAGGATTCATACAGGTGATAAACCGTTTGTTTGTCATGTATGCAGTGCAGCATTTGCTGTGAGTTCAGCTTTTAGACGACATTTAACTCGACACACTGGAGAGGCAAATTATTTGTGTAAAACATGTGGTAAAGCATTTAAAAGACTAAGTACATTAAAAGAACATACTTATACTCATTCTGGAGAAAAACCATATGTATGTAAAACGTGTGGAGCTGCTTACAGTCACAGTGGTAGCTTGTTTGCACATCAGAAACGTTGTCGAGCTCAGTATGGAGAAATGGTTGTAGATGATCACACAGTTGCTCATCATATTCATGTAAATAATGTGCAATCTGCAGTACGATCACTTGCTGTGATAGGACAAATGTTTTAATAAATAAGACTTATTATTTTGAAAAATGATGGTTTCGCTTTATGACAAATGTGTATGTATATCTACACGTATACAGCATACATATATATTTGTATATATACAGACTACTAAATAGACCTATAGAATATACTACGATTCATAAAATATATGATGTAACATTAGTGTAGAAATCACATTCTTATGTAAATATATAAGCAGCTTTTTTACAAAAAAAAAAAGAAAATTACTTAAATACTCATATATTTAAATTCCGTAAACTAAAGCTTTATTGCACAAAAATTTATTTCATTTAAACGGCAGTCATTGTTCGGCAGTTATCTTCTATTCATGTGTACATTTTTTTAATATAATCTCTAGTGTTCATGAATAATATTATAAAGATAGTATAATTGTACGAATTAAACGTATTTATTTATTTACAAAGTGTCCCAAAATCGTATTAACCATAGAAATAAACAAATTTTTTGTGTCAAAGCAAATTAATAAGCTCTATATCATTTTGTAATTTAAAATTTTATTTTTAACATGGAAACATAAATAAAAAAGATCGTTATATTTTTAGCATAAGTTACCCAAGTTTTAATAATTAAATATACATTTTACATAACACATAATATTTTATTTTACACAATACACAATATTTTATTAAGAATATACAGATTATGTAATAAATTAATATAATTATTAATTATTAAATATAATTCTTATGTGATAAGAATTATTTTTAACAGTTCTAAATTAATAAATTTATTTAGTTTATATTTTTTTTTTAATGATTTCAATTCAGAATTTTTGATTCTTAAAAACAAAAAACTTAGATAATAATAATTTTGTAATATGATTTTGGAACGCTCTATGTACAAATTTAAATATAATTATAAATATTTTTATATGTAACTGCAAAAAAGTTTTATAAGATATTATATGACATTTTATACTTTATACTTTATTTACTTTTCTTCTTTAAAAAATTGAATTAATTGCACTGATATTGGCAGTATTATAATTTTGTACGAAAAAAGTTAAATCTATTCCTTTTTGTATACTCACGTGTGTATTATATACTTATATTATTTTAAACATTTTATTGTTTGTTAATTTTTAAAAAGCAAACATATACCACTAAATGAGTCGTAGATTTTATTTTATATTTCATGAAAATATCACATATGTATAAACTGTATAAATCAATAGTCAGTATTTACAATTGAAAATTAAAATAAGTAAAAATTGGAAATTTCTAATATAAATTAGTCACAGTATGCAATCTGTATTATGTTTAATTAGAAAAGTTAATATTATATTTACTGTTCATATTAATTTTATGATAATAATAATATAAAATTTACATTAACAATAAACACAACTATTATTTTTATTGAATGCAATTAATTTTTTATACATTACATATACATTATAAATCTTTATATATGTATTGTATTGTAAACCATATAATTTATGTAAAATTAATTGTAAGTTATCAGTCAATCATACAATTGTTATCGAGGTTTTTTAAAATTTATTTTGTATTTATAAAACTCATGATTATCACACATGCAAATAATAACATATTGTGCCATGAAGACACATAAATAATTCAAATTTCAGATTATTCATTTCTTTTAATAAGTCTATTATGTTGCATTATAAGTAAAAATATTACTTACAACTAATAATTTCACTTCTTTGTTTATATTAATATACAAATTATATTTTTTCCTAATAGTATTCAAAATTAATTTAAATATTCATGTTAATTATAATAACTTATTATAATGTGGTATAACTTTAAAGTAATTCCATTAAATTTAAAAGAATTTTGTTTTGATTATTGCATAATCTTTTCATGATATTGATATATCATGCTAAGTGTGTATCAATGAAGTATGATGTTTAAATGAATTTAAATATGGAAATTTGAAAAATAAATAAAATTTTCAAAGCAATATATTAACTCTGAAGGCTAGCATGTCCATGCCGATTTCGTTCTTTAAATATTGCTAAATTAGAAACATTAGAATGAAAAAATGTATCTGATCATGTATCATTCGAACATTCATGGTATTAAAATAAGTAGCTTGAAACTGTTCTCAAACACATCTGATATTCGCTTAGGCAACGTATACAATCATTATGAAAAGTTAATATAATTTTTACTTTTCCAGGCGTTTTTTCTTGAGTAATTTATAACGACGCCAAATAGAAATTCGAGTTCGTTTTAAAACCTTCGCTAAGTCTGCATATTTCCGCTTTTGATCAAGATTCGCATTATGCTCTAGGTGATCCAAGATCATTCTATCTTCGTCTGGATGAAACCTTCATGCATTAAACATTAATTAATTAATTAAACATGTAATTAAATAGTTACAAATGAAAATACTGAATGATGTTCAAAATAAATTTTTGAACATCATTATTCTTTATATGTACTAATATTTAGTAGAATATGAATACTGCGCATGAGTGAAGCAGAATTTAGAAAATATTACCTCCTTTGGAAACGCTCTGCATACAAATTTCTAAACCTATGATACACACTGTACAAAGTCCTGTTTGGCAGACCATCTGCTAAAAACTGAACAAATCTTTTTCTTTGCTTCTTGCCGCGAATATATGCTTCATTTCCTTCTCTCAAAAGTAAAAATGATTCAACTTTTGTAGGATTCCAGTTATGTAACTATATTGGAATAATAAAATATAATTTCAATATGATTATGACAGAAAGTTTTTTTCAATAATAAAGTATTTAACTATATGAAAAAAAAAAAAAATTTTTTAAATGAACAGACCATACAAAATTCTTTCCAATTATGGGCAATTATTTCATCCTCTGATGAGTTATAACATCCTTTCTTAATAGGTGTTATTTCCTCAAATTTTTTTGTTTCCTCACGTGTTGGAGGACGAGATCCAGCACGTGTTTCAATTTCATGTTGCGGTAATGGAGAATTTTTTAATTTTACACTTAAAGTTTTTAAATGCTACAATAGAAAAAAAATCTTATGTAGCTTAATCTTAATCTTAATCTTATTTAATATATATAATTATTACTAAATATATTACCCGTCTATCCTCGTCCGAAAGTTTATTTGTTTCTTTAATTTGTTGTGCGAGTAAATTAACATCATCACAATCATTCATTCCTGCAACTTCTATTTTGGTCATAAGAAAATTAATTAAATTTTTTTAATTGTAACAAGAATAATTAGACGAAAACGTGAATAATACGTGACGTTGCAGTACCTTTTCTATTAATATTAAAAAAATACGTGAAGAATTTGTACTAATTTTCATTTAATCTGATTTCTTCTATCACTCTTCCGTTACTCTTTAGTTTCTTAAAAACATACTCTATGTGTATTTATATACATAACTGATTTTAAATGGATCAGTGTGTTTTCATATTTTGTAAAGTATTTTGAGGTTAACTCTTGGAAAAATATCTGGAAAAACTACACCTAGGTATATAATAAATACAGACATAATACATATGTACGTATCAGCTGATTGGATCATTTTGTTTACTATTCGTTAAAAAGTGACGAACGTATAATCTGCAATTTTTAATTAAAAGAAAGTTGTAATGCTTAAAATTATATATCCAAATTTAATATTATAAAGGTACTTGATATATTTTTAGTTATTTTATATAAAACTTGTTTAAAGCAATTTTATAATATTATCAATTAAATATTATAAATTGTATTTCTCACAATTAATATTTCTTTTAAATAATATATATGTACATATTATTTAAAATATATATATATTCTCACAATTAATATTTCTTTTAAATAATATATACGTACATATCTCAAAATGTAATGAAAATAAATTTATAAAAAATATTTAAATTATTACAAAAAAATATAAAAAACATTTAAATTATTACAACATACCAAATAAAATTTTTTAACATATTTATTAATATTATTATTTTCTGTAATATGATGAACTTAATTTTAAAGTTAATTTAAATATAGTTTTAATTTTTAAGCAATATACTTCTTATTTATTATTATAAGTAAGAAGTATATTGTATACTTATTTTATTATTATAAACATTAATAATTACAGATTATTATAGAAGAACTTGAAAATATTTTTTAAAAGTTATAAAAATCTAAACACTATGGCTTCAGCGTCAAGTACAAGTGCTCGAAGTTTATTTGTTGAGTCAAAAATGAGATTAGCTGATAGAGTACAAGTTAATGTAAACAATATTGCATCTCTTGCAAGACAAATACAAAGAGGTTCAAAAAGCAGTGAGGTAAAATTTCAATGTGTCTACATTTATCCATATATTATATTTTACTCATATATATTCTATATAATTTTAACATGTTTTGTAATTTTAACATTGCTAATGTTTATATAGATATTAATGCATAGTGCAAAGAATTTTGCACAACAGGAACACAGTCTAGAAACTGCGGAAGCTAATTTAAAGAAAACTGCTCTTATAACTGGTCATTTAGAATATCAAATGGAATCTATCAACCGAAGTTTTATAGCTTTAGAGGAAGTTACTGAACAAGTACGTGCTATGCAAAGATAAATTATAATAAATACTTATTTTTATTTATAATATATAATTTTTTATGTATTTTGTATTTTTATATCATGTTATTATTGATTAAATGTATAATTTCTTGGTAAATCATATAAATAAGTTTGTTGAATAATTTATGTGCGAAATGTTACAAATATTATTTAAGGTATTTAATTGCATAGTGAATTGGAAACAATATACATTATTATATTTTTCATATTGTTGTTACAATCTATACTATGTTCAAAATATGTCTTTCCAGTGATTTAAAATACATGTTACAATGACTTAAAATACACGTAAAAATATTTTATAAAATTAACCATCTTTACAATTGTAATAATTTGTTGCACGTGTTTAAAATTTAACTCTTTTACTGCGAGGTATACGAATACCAAAGCTGATTTAATATGTACATTTTTATGAATTTTATATAGAACATAAGCAAATGGATCCGAAATATTTATGGCAGTTTTCACATAAACATCTAAGGCTAATAAATCAACACTGCAAAAAAAAAGTTAAGAATACAGGATACTAATATAATTCGTATTAATAATGTTAAAAAAATTATGTTGAATTTGTTGTTATGATTAAATTTAATGAGCAATTCTTAAAAAAACACAGTTATTTTACATAAAATTTCATAATTTTATTGAATATTCTATAAGACTTAAATTAATTACTTANTGCAAAAAAAAAGTTAAGAATACAGGATACTAATATAATTCATATTAATAACGTTAAAAAAATTATGTTGAATTTGTTGTTATGATTAAATTTAATGAGCAATTCTTAAAAAAACACAGTTATTTTACATAAAATTTCATAATTTTATTGAATATTCTATAAGACTTAAATTAATTACTTACAATTGTAATGTTACATTTAACCAAACAAGAATTTTATGAGTTTTGATTACGTACACAAGATATAATTTGCTAAATAATTAATCTTTGTCATGTAATTTTTTAAAAAGTTGTATGCCAGTTTAATACATGATTTATCAGGGATATAGAATATCATAATGACCAGGACGATACAGTAAATGAACAGCTGGGATAGCACCTTCAGGAAAATCGTGTGCAGTTACTTCAGTCCCAGCGCCTCTATCCATATAACGAACGCGTATTCCAGTTCCTAAAGCAGTACTCATAGCTATAATGTGAATGTGATCAGATTCTTTGTACATTGGTTCTACCTCCTATAAAAATAAATAATTTTAATCATTTAATTAATATTGATTATAATTTATAATTAATAATAATTAACATATTGATTATAATTTTAATCATTTAATTAACATTGATTATAAAAATATATTTCATATAACAGAAATATATATACTATATACATGGTGATTCCGAAATCGTAGTATATTTATATGGAAAGTGATTTTTTATGTAAAGCCAAATTAAAAATATACAATAAAATATTTGTATATAAAGTTGCATTTTCGAAAAAATCAAATTTAAAACTACGTTAAATATACCTACATTTTTTTTAAATAGAATCTGCTTCATTTTTCTTTAATTTTTACATTAAAAATTGCTTCTTTTTGTACGATGATTTTTTAAATCATCCTGTATATTTTCTCATCCTAACAACTCATTTTTTAGAGTTTTTGCAGATATCACAAAGATTTATAACAATTTCTTTAATTTTTACATTAAAAATTGCTTCTTTTTGTACGATGATTTTTTAAATCATCCTGTATATTTTCTCATCCTAACAACTCATTTTTTAGAGTTTTTGCAGATATCACAAAGATTTATAACACTTTTCCAATAAATCAACAATAAAATATTAATTGTAAATAATAACATGAAATAGTATCAATACTTACTTGACGGCAGAATTCTGAAACAGTACGTTCTCCTTCAATAAAATGCTGATAAAAATCAGCTTCATTCCAATAAATCAACAATAAAATATTAATTGTAAATAATAACATGAAATAGTATCAATACTTACTTGACGGCAGAATTCTGAAACAGTACGTTCTCCTTCAATAAAATGCTGATAAAAATCAGCTTCACGCCGTAATTGACCAGAAGTAATTAATCTAAGATATACAACAACATAATCAGAACATCCTTGTTCATTGAAAAGTTTATGTAATTCAACATAGCTTGACTCTGTATCTTCTCCTACTTTATCAATTACATCCATAAACTGTAATACAAAAAAGGAGATATTTTTTTTATATACTCGACAGAACATCCTTGTTCATTGAAAAGTTTATGTAATTCAACATAGCTTGACTCTGTATCTTCTCCTACTTTATCAATTACATCCATAAACTGTAATACAAAAAAGGAGATATTTTTTTTATATACTCGAAACAATTGAACACAATATATAAAAATTTATCGATAAATGACTTATAATGAAATATATTTACTGTATCATGAAAATCTTCAACTGTAAACTGAGGAAAACCTAATGCTACCAAACTATCTTTACTCTT